>PVIR01001696.1:0-46331 GCA_004026965.1 Petromus typicus | reverse complement strand
GGTTAGTATTTGGATGGGAGAAACAGTTTGTTTTTTAAAAAAGAAGACAAATGAGTAAATGGCTACCTACTGTTGCCATGGAGTTTTCAAACACATGCTCTAGCAAATGTGAACACATAATCAGCTTTATGCTCAATTTATATTTCAACTACATTCTGTAAAGTGAACTTACAGTAAACTCTTCTCCAAACAGTTTCATTTTTTCTATAGACTATACTATCAAATGAAAGTTTATGACATATAACAGGAGTATATGGCCAACTGCGAAGAATTTGGTGTTCCATCAGTCAAAATTAAAATGATCTCAAATATTTATGAAAGTTCTGAGTGAATACAGTAGTGTAATTGTTACAAAGAAGCATAACTGAAAAGCCAGTGTAGGCTTGGTGTTCCCATGGCTGAGTTTTAATATGGAATAAAACATTATTCTGGTTGAGTAACTTTTTAGGGTTTTTAACTGGGGCTCCATTTATACGTGTAGCCAAAGCAAGGTAAATTATTTGAGAAGACTTCTCCTTCCCCTACCTATCCTTCACACTGTCAAAAGCAAAGCAGCAAAACAAATCAAAAGAAGGACCATGGCCTAACATCTCAATATAAATATATGGTCGGGAATACCTGCTATTCTTTTACAAATATTGTAACTCAAAATGAAAACGTAACACCAAAATTTCAATTTGAAAAGGATTTATAATTTTTATTACAAGATTCCTATATATTCTTCTCATTATTCCTGAAAACATTAATGATTTCATTCATACTATGCTTAGTCATTTCAGTAAAAATGTTATTGCCTATCTACCACAACTCAATTTCAATTACAAAGTGTTATGCAGCATTTCATTACTAGGCTAATTGTTAACATTTTTCTGTACAAAAAGTACATGCACATTAGTTGGAACTGAATGGAGGTCATCAGTTATAGCATTGATCAGGCACTGAAGTTACTATTCTGTGGAACTATCTTGTAAACATATTCATGCTAACAATATGTCTCTAAGTATCCTGTGTATGATCTCACTACATAGCAATGACTCCTTTTAAGGATTTCCCAAACCTTGGGAAATTTTCCCTCTTGTAAATCTCTACTGGATCTCACTGGCTGTAGGAAAAATTTAGGCTAAGATCAATTTGCTTTCCCGCCATTCCATTATCTTTAATCCCTTGATTTCCTGCCCTGCTGTTATTGATGTAGACTTATATCCATTATTTAGCACCTGCTTCAACCTCTATTTAAAAAGTATTAGAGGGGCACCAATTCCCAACAGGCTCTGTCGTTTTCCTAAAAATCATATTACAATAACAGTCAATAAACTTACTTAGCTGTCCATGATCCAAAAAACTCTAAAATTTTGTTTTATAACGTTAGATAAAAATGAGCTTTTAAATCTTTTTATGAATTTTCAACAAAATATTTAATCCTCTGTCACCCTGATAAAATTTGTTAAATAATTTAAAATGGTTCAGAATTCTAGAGAAAAACAGAATAAGGAGACTAACTCCCCAAGGTACTATACACACTTAAAGAGCAGCACACAAAGAAGTGATTCGTAGGTTGTACAGACAAAATACTTTGTGAGGATAAAGTCATTCAGAATGTGATAGAGATTATAAAAAGCTACTTCATAAACCACTTCCAAATACACTGGCTTTTTTTCCCCCACAGAAGCTGTGAAGAATACTACATCTCTAGGTACTTCATTTTGAACATATTGAAAAAACAAAGTTAATGGGAAATAGGAAGAGTCAAGATTAATTTTATTAGCTGTTCTAAATTCATCATTAATTAACTTTGTTGAGTAAAGATAAGTCTACTGTTGCATTCAGCAAAGAAAAACTTACAAGCAAAAATATATGAAGAATACTTAGTTTGGGTAGAGTTTCATAATCTAAACATGTATTACTTATCAAGTGTTTGCTTATACATCTAATATTAACAACCAAAACCAAATTGTAAGTAGCACCCATAACACAGATAATTAATAAATGGATGCATCAGTGTTTTACTTAGCTTTCCACAATAAAGAATACTAATTTGTTAATGTTCAAGGAGTCACATTAAAGTGCTATATTAGCTTTGGTTCCTGTAAAATTTAGGCAGGCAGGAAAGTTCAAATACATTATCACATATTAATTGCCAATAATGAGTTGCATTAAAGTAATTTGTTATTAAAATACATTAACTGTTACATAAGGGATGTTAATTACTGAATTTGCCAATTTTCTATGTTGCTATAAATGAGTGAACACCTTTTTATTAGTTCTGTCTTCTCCGTGTATCAATATGGGTTTTATTTATGATGATTTCCGAAGACTCCACGTTTGGCCACCCAACACGTTCTATTCCTTGTCACCATCGTTTTTCTCTCCATTTACTCAATGCTTCCTCATAGAGTGAAAACATCTAAGCAAATAACACCAGTCTATGTACGCACAAAATATTGGACTAACGAACAGTTTACTTTGAAAAAAATGAGTGTTTGTGGTAACCAGATAATAGTACACTTAAAAGCAAAATAATTCTAGTAAGTCCCTATGTGATGAGGCCTAATTTTCTTCCATTCTTTTAATATTCATGGGGAAAAAAAAGAAAGCTTCTTTCCAATTACCTCATCTTAAAAGTTTTCAAATCAAACTTCTACTCACACTCATGCTGTCACCGATAATGGATCTCATGTCAAGAAAAGGAGCAGAGAGGACCCGATAATAAGTGCAATTATCAAACATCAAAAATGTAGATCAAAGTGGATTTCCCGACTCTTTTATACACAGTCACTTCACAGCATTTCACTATTCATATCATGCGGTCCTGACGGGATATATTAATTTTCTCTATTATGAGAGCAATAAGATTGGCATCCTTCACTCAGAAGTTAGATAAGTAGAGTCATTATTTCTCTATCTTATTTCTCATTTTAGTGGTTTGTATATACATAATTGCCTATGCTTGCCTCTGTGTGTGTGTGTGTGTGTGTGTGTGTGTGTGTGTGTGTGTAAAACAGACATCCCACACATCACACTATGTCTGTAGAGGCAAAAGAAAGCCTTAAGGGAGATATTAACCTCCACATGAAGGACTGATTCAGGCAAAATTTTCATTTCTTTTTCATAGTACAATACTTCCTGTCTCCAGGAAACATCTAACCTGTCTTTGGGAAAACCAAATTAACTCAGTGAGAAACTGGGAGTATTTCTAGAAACCTGACAACCTGAATTAATTCAGTAACTCAAGTAATCTAATATTCACCTCCTAATTCTGTACTCTTTCCTCTATCCAACACTTTCCCTGGTACACATTTTCCTTTGGAAGTATTTCCATAGTGGTTCTCTACAAAAGGCATCCTAGGTATTTCATAGTAAATTTCCAGACAGTAAGCTTCTAGGATACGTAGGCTATTTTGTCTTTAAATTCTATCACTTGGACAAAGCATTAGAAAAACACGGAAGGAACACAGAATTACCATTTCTAAACTCACCTTCAGCTAAAGTGTAGAGGATGATCAGAAGAAAGAAAAATTTCTGGATCTTAACGTGAAGGTCTACTTAGAAGTTTTTAAAGATAGAATTACTTATTAATAAATTCTTTAGAGTTGCAAGTTTATGCCATTTCTCAGTCAGAAAATGACAGCAAACATTATTTAATATTTGCTATGAAATCTTGGAACACATTTGTTAAAAAGGAAGTAAGCCATTTGCAAAGGAAAAGGGCAAGCACATATGCACAATGACAGATGGGACCAGGCCATGAGACAAAAATTCCCCAGGTTAAAAAAAAAATCATTTCTGAAAGGCAAAACACTCTCAAATTAGTAAGTTGAAAATCAAGTATCATAGCAGAATTTGTATGAGTTTTAATTATTTTGAGTTTATGTAATAATTGGTCACTTATGTACTGTTTTAAACTCAATAAAAGATCATTTTTGTTTTGTTTTGTTTTATTCACTTCATTCAATCAAACATTTGCTTTATTTTCAGACATTTCTTGAATCCTAGTTTGAAAGTAGACAGGTTTCTAAATATGGGCTTTAACATATGGCTAAGTTAACTTCAAACCATATCATTAAAAAAACAAATATACAGATTAGCTAATTAACACACTTCATTTTTCTCCATGGAATAAAATAGGCTCTGAACCTGGAGCAGCTGCTGAGGCTGTTCCCACAAAAGCAGTCGCATACACATTTCAGATTTAAATTTGCCTAGCACAAAAATAGTTCTACAGCCATTCCCACATGGGAGGAAATATGGATGAAGAGTTTGAGGTGGCATACCTCATCAATAAATTATGGTCTACATAACAGTGTTTAGAATTGCATAGTGGTTTCTATGATGATCAGTAAATACTGCTCTTGGCATTATGTTTAAAGGACAAAAGGCTAAAATACGAGAAAAAACAAAAACCACAGAATGCTTGGACTGGAAGCAGGTATGTTAATACAAAGCCATCACCAGGATTATTCTCAAATTATAAAGTATGTGGAGCTTAGACAATAAAATGGTGAATGCTAAGGTGCTGAGAACAAGTATGGTAAAAGACCTACTTACTAGACAGACAGAGCCATTTGCAGTTGCCTTTTATGTTCTACACAAATGCATTGTATAGTGGTTAAGATCATGAGTCCTGGAAACCGTTAAGACTAGAATACCTTGGTTAGTTTAGGAAATACTGTATCCCTACTTACTGTTTCCTCATCTGCAAAGTAATGAAGAATAAATATGTTATAGGTCTCTGAAGAGAACTAACGAGTTAAGTTCATATCATGTACTTACAACAATGCTTGGTGCACAGTAATTACTCAGTGAATTTTACCCATTTTAATAATAAAAGGTATGGCACATTGATAAATAATTAGGTGTAAAGTTGTGATTGATGGAAAATTTCTTTCATAACACTTTCCCCCTACTTTCTTTTAAACTCCTTGCTTTTAGGCCTCCCTCTTCTCGCAAGTGCCCATCCTATCTGGAAAATAAAATTCCACTCAGATTATCCTTCTGGAACAGAAGAGCATAATTCTTTGTTTATAGAACTCTCTTATCTCAACAAAGATCACTGAACCCCTAGCTCATTCCTTCATTTTCATGAGGCAATATCTAATGTTTTGAGCCAGAGTGGATGTAGTGCTGTTATTTTGAGTACAGTCATTAATACCTAAGTCCAAGATGTAAATATTCAAGGCTTATCAAGAATTGTGATGTTTCTACATTCTCCTGTTTGCAGATGTCTTCTACTTAGTTCAAAACTAACTCAGTGCTTCTTAAGCTAGTTCATATAACAAGCTGAAATTTCACGTAGAGTGTGTATATCTTATAAATATGCACTTAACATAATTCTTAATATCCTTACTCTAACTCTGCTCTTTTCCTCTTCTAATCTAAGGAACACCATAAGGTTCATAGCTGCTAAAGGAAAAAAGTGGAATTATTCTAGTCTTCTTCCTCCTTACTTCCCACATCCGTCACTAAGTTCTGTTGGTTTCATTTAGAAATATATTTTGTTCATATTCACTTTTGTCTGTTTTTCTCTTGTATCACCTGCATAACTATATAGTCGTCTTCTTGTTCCTCAAAATTCCAATCTTACGCTTTCAATTTATTTCTTATACAATAATCAGAACTAACATAATTTGTTAAAAATTCCAGGAATTCCTGCAAAATGGCAGACTACAAACATCAGATGCACTATTCCTCCACAGAGAGGGATTTGAAAAAAAACAAACAAAGAACAAACAGCTACAATTGAGGTACCTATATTCAGGGGAGAGCGCGGAAATACAGTGTAAATGAAATGGAAGAAACTGTGGAATGTGGGGGATGCAATGTTCTGGTAAAGAGAGGAAAGAAGTGTTTTGGGTTGGCTGCCTTCTCACCCCAGTCCATACCGGTTGGAACTTAGGCAACGTAGGATATCGAGTTTTCTCATCAGAACATGAAACATGGAATTTTCTTATTATCAGAATGCATAACATTATCATTATAACATCCTATCCAACAGCTATTAAAAACTAGTAGCCCAGGAACTAGCAGAAAGAATCAGCAAGTGGGATCACATGCTATTAAAAAGCTTCTACACAGCAAAGAAACTACCAACAGAGTGAAAAGACAACCCGCTATGTGGGAAGAATTTACCAGCTCTTCCTCAGACAAAGTTCTACTATCTAGATTATATCAAGAATTTAAAAAAATCAGACCCCCAAATTTAAAGCCCCTATTCAAAAGTGGGAATCTGATATGAACAAGTATTTTTCAGATGAAGTAAAAGCTGCAGAAAAGCATATGAAAAATGTCCAACATCACTAGTTATTCAAGAGGTGCACATGTAAAAAACCCTGAGATTCCATCTCACTCCAGAAAGAACGGCTGCTATCAAGAAATGAACCAATAACGAATGCTGGCAGGGCTGTGGGGAGAAAGCAGCCCTGCTCCACTGTTAGTACGAATGCACACTGGTGCAACCACTGTGGAAATCAGTATAGGATTCCTAAAAATCTGCATTAGTGGTCTCATTTGACCCTGCTATTTCCCTGCTGGGTATGTTCATGAAAGAATTGAAAGTATCATACCACAGTGACGTATGGGCACTGATGTTTATAGCAGCTCAATTTGTCATAGCTAAATCTTTTTTTTTTTTTTTTTTTTTAGGTTTTTTTGAGACAGGGTCTCGCTTTGTGGTTCAGGCTGGCCGTGAGCTCAGCCTCCAACTCACATCACAATCCTCCTGCCTCTGCCTCCCGAGTGCTGGGATTACAGGCGTGAGCCACCACGCCCGGCACTGTGGTATGTGGTACTGGCTGCTGCTGGGTGTGGGTCTCCACGCCCAGTATTGTTATGTGGTTACCGGGGAATCGAACCCAGGCCCTTGCGCTTGCAAGATAGGCACCGGAACCACTGAGCTAACTCCCCGGCCCTGTCATAGCTAAATCTTGGCAACAGCCCAAATAGCTATTAACTGGAGACTGGATAAAGAAGATGTGTGTTTTTTTTTTAATAAAATTGAATATTACTCACCCACAAAGACCGATAAATTAGAGGCATTTATAGTTAAATGGATGTACCTTGAGGACTTCCGCATAAGTGAAATAAATAGGATACAGATGGGTGAATATCATATTGTTGCTCTAGTGTGGGAAACATTGAGTAAATGAGGTCCACAATGTGTGACAGATATTGTGAAATAAGAAAATAATGCTCAGAGGGAAATAGGAACTGGGTGGAGGCAGGGGAAAGTAAAGGAGGGAAAGAAAAATTTGATGGTAAACGGAAAAACAGAAACAAAGCTTATGTAGATGGGGGTGGAAGTTGAAGGGAGGGCAGGAGGACGGGAAAAAATAAGAACCAAGATATATTATGCAGAGGTACAAACTGCCAAGAAGAATGTGATCATATTGCATTTCTAATATGTACCAATGAACTCAATTTATTAAAAAACTAAATAAACATTCTTCTCATTAGAACATGGACCTGGACCTTAATATATGGTCATTACAATGGATTTTATTAATACACAAAACAAGTCTCAAAAATTTTTAAAAGACCAAAATAATATCTCATACCTTTTCTAAACACAATGAAACTAGAGAAATTGTATAAATACACAGAAACTAAATATTCTTTTGAATGAATAATCAGTCAATGCAGAAATCAAAGGGAAATTCAGCTTCTTGAAACAAAATGTAGATGGAAACACAACATATGGAAACTTTAGTGCATAGCAAAAGCAGCAGAAAAAGTATAATTTATATTAATAAGCAGCTACACAAAAGAGAAAACTTGCAAATAAATAAAAATGAGCACCAAGAAACTATGAGAGCAAGAATAAACTAAATTCAAAATTAGTAGAAGAGACCAGAAGTAAACAATGAGAAAATAAAAGATCAGTGCAACAGAGTTGATTTTCTGAAAGAAAAATGAAAGTAAAAAATTTTGCTAAACCAATGAAAAAAATGGGGAAGTCTCAAATAAGTAAACTCAGAGGTGAAAGGGGAGACCTTACTATCAATACCAGGGAAACACAAAAATCACTAGGAACTGTTATGAATAGCTATGTACCGACAAATACAAAGCCTCGAAGAAATAGAGACAAAGATTTGTACACATATAACCTAACAAAATTGAGTCATGAAAACGCTGTAAAGTTGAACAGACCAATAATGAATAATAAGATTGAATGATTAATAAAAATAACTTTCAACAATGAAAAGCAGAGGACCAGATGGCTTCACTGTTGAATTCTAGCAAAATATTATAGAATTAATGCTAACACTATTTTTTTTAAATCAAACTATTTGAAAACATTGGAAAGAGATCATCCAAAATCATCCTGTGAGGCTAGCATTTTCTTGCCACTGAAACCAGATAAGGACACCATTTAAAAAAAAAAAAAGGGAAATTGTGAACTAATATCTCTGGTGAACACATACACAAATTCTCAAGAAAATATAAGCAAGTCCAATCTGACAGCATATCAAAAAGATTATTCACCATGATCAAGTGGGATTTATCCCAGGGATGAAAGAATTTTTCTACATACACAAATCAATAAGCCAATAAATGTGATACATTGTATTAATATAATAAAAGAGAAAATATGGTAATCTTAATAGATGCAGAAAAATCATTCAATAAAATTCAACATCCCTTGTGATAAAAAACCTCCGCACAGAATAGGTACAGAAGGAATGTAGCTCATCATAACACAGGTGATATATGTCAACTCACAGCCAGTTTCATACGGAATAGGAAAACCTGAAAATCCTTTCTCTAAGCTCTGGAAGAACATAAGTAAGCCAACCTCACCATCTTCATTTGATGCAGTATTGAAAGTCTTTACCATACCAATTAGGGAACAGAAAGGAATATAAAGCGTGTAAATAGAAAAGAAAGAAGTCTAATTATTCCTTTTTTAGGTCATGTGTTTCTAAGTACAGGAAATATGAAACACTCCACCAATGTACCACTAAAATTAATAAATTAATCAAAAAATGTGACATAATATGAGCATATTAAAAATAAAGATCAGTAGCCATTGTGACTCGTGTTTAGATGTCCTCCAAAGCCTCCTGCAGATGAGGTGGGACTTCCTTTTCAGAGGTAGATGAATCTGGTGTGTGTGACGCTGGGGCTAAGGGCTTGGGTTACTAAACCACTGTAAGTGAGTGACTTGTTTGGAACTGCCCTAAGCCTACTAGTCTAAACAAGATAAAAGGGGCAGAAAGATGGTTACAGTCCCTCCCTCTCCTTGCTGTTGCTACTGCCTCTCTTGTTGTCTTTGGTGTCTTCGTCGCCATGAAGTGCAGCCTTCACTGCCTTGTGCACGCCATGTCGCTTCTCCTCTGAGAGGCTCGTCTGCCACCCCAGCCTTGGAGCCAGCCGACTGTGGACCGAGACCTCTACGAACTGTCAGCTAAACAAAGTCCTCCCCCTCTGATTGGGGGTGTCACGTATCTTGTCTCAGCACTGAGAAAAATAACACAGTAGCACTTTTACCAAACTTGCTTAAAGGAACACAGGACAGCAGCCCGGTTCACAATAGCTGAAAAATAAAATGAAATACCTAGCAAAGTTTTAACCAAGTAAATCAGTGAGCTCTTCAATGAAAATCTCAAAACTTTGATGAAACAAGGCAAAAAAAAATTTTTTCCAATGTTCATCTATTAGAAGAATTGATTTTTAAACTGCCCATATTACTTGAAGCAACTTATGGATTAGATACAACTCCACGAACATACCAGTGGAATTCTTGACAGAGCTAAAAACATTAATCCTAAAATTCATATGGAAGCACAAAATACCTCAAATCGCCAAAGCAATTTTGAGCAACACAGAGCTGGAGACATCCCAATACTCTGTTTCAAGACAGACTACAAGTGTATAGTAAGACTCCATCATAATGCGCAGAACAGCAAAACAGAATCACGGCCCTAGAAATAAATCCGGACATCCACATCCAATAGATTCTCAAAAAAAAAAAAAAAGCATCAAAAATATACACCATCTTCAATAAATGGTTTTAGCAAGATGATATCCATGTGGAGAAGAATGAAACAACTCCTACCTCTCACCATCACAGAATTCAATTCGGTAATTGATCAAAGCCTTAACTATAAGCCTAAAACTATGAAATTACAAGATAAAACAAGAAGAACCATTGAAGACATTAGTGTAGAAAATGATTTTTGAATGAAACCTCAAAAACACAGGTGACAAAAGCAAAACTTGACACACAGGATTGTGTTGAACTAAGAAGCTTCAGCACAGAAAGGGCGATGCTCAACGGAGAGCCAGCCGAGTAGAACGGTATTTTGAAACTATCCATGGGGATGGAGGAAACATGTCTGGAATATACAAGTAACTAAAATTTCAGTAATACACAATCCAGTTGAAAAAATGGCAAGTGATTATGGCAGACATTTCTCAAAGTGAAACACAGAAAGGCAAATACTGCATGTTCTTGGCATATGTTAAAGCTGACAGTTGATTTAAAAATAGCGGAGATTAGAATAGTAGTTGTTAGAAGCTAGAAAGGGTAGAGGGAGAGAGGATAGCCGGAGGTTGGGTAATGCGTATCAAAACACAGGCAGGACAAGTAAGTTCACATGTTCCATGACACTGTAGGGTTACTATAAATACAGCAACTGAATACACATTTTATAAGAACTAAAATGAGTTCAAAAGCTACCAGTAAAAGACATGATAAGATTATAGAAATGCCTGATTTGATCAGAACACATCGTCCGCACACACTTATCACTGTATAGTATAAATATATGCAACTATTATATATTAATTTTAAAGGGATAATATTAATTGAAACATTGTTAAAATCTCTTTAATAGCTTTGGATCACATTAGGAGAGCATTTAAGCTCATCCTTATGGTCTCCTATCTTAAAATTCCAATGATATCTTTGCATCCTAATGATACATTAAGTGACCTAGTTATTCCTTAGCTTACAGTTTGTTTTTCCTTTATTCTACCACACTTTGGGCACGTTGGTCTTTATGGAGTTCCTGCATGGTAGTCACCTTATCCTACTACAGGGCCTTTGCATATACTGGAAAAAACTCTGCTCTTCCTCATCCTGCTTTGAATAGTTGATTTTTTTCCCCCTCATACCTCAGATCTTGCCTTACATATCACTACGAAAGGGAGAATTTCTCCTAACTTTTTTGACGCTTAAGTAGGTTCTACAACAACTTTTTTTATTCTCTAAAATTAATGATATCATCATATTTTATATATTTCTACCACAGGCAATTGTATCTTTTACTTTTTTTTCTTTGTTTAGTTGAATTCTTCCCTTTCATTACAGTACCCAGCATGTAGTAGGACCTCAAAAAATATATACTGACTACATAAATAAAGATCCGCTTGATGAATGGATGGTCGTGGAGGGATGCCTTATATCAACTCAAAGTAAAGGATGTGGAGAGCCTCTTATCACTGCACTGTATAAGTCCAACCCCATACCAAGACATAGCTACTTGACTATACAGAAGCTAACTCTCCTGGAGAGGGAGCTAAGATTTTGGGAGTAAATACAACAGTAAGTGCAGAAAACACTTACGGTACTTCCAAAATGCCTTTTCACAGACTAGAACTCAGAACGAATTTGAGTTTAAAATGGGAGGCAAAGCTCTGAACTCTTATTTCTGAGAACTGCTCCTGAAGATGGGCTCAAGAAGCAACAGAAACAAATGAAAATTTCAACTTGATTATAGGAACTTACCTTTTACAGGTTAATAACTGTTACTTGGTTCTCTTTTCCTGTACTAATACTCTAATGGTGTCAATTAAAAGTCACTCGCATGTACTCTCAGAGTCACCTTATTAGGTTTAGTTTTGATCCATTCCATGACAGTAAAAGAGAATCACTCTTCATTTTGTGAGAAATAATATTAAGACAATTCAAAAAAGAGTCAACAACGTACTTTCACCTCCAGACCTACTGGTTAAGCCTGAGGAGAATATGACAATCTTATTCGTGTTGTCTTCCCAGTGCCATAATTGCTCTGTGAAGAAGTCCGTTCTTATGAGGAACTCATATCCCTAAGTCCTTTAAGTGCTTTTGGTATCAGATTAAATATTAATGTGAAGTACATCTGTGCTTACTCAGTTCAGTCTTGCTTACAAATGGTGGTACAACACATTTCCATTTTGAAGCACATGGAGATACACACTGCATTGCTTTTCCACCAGGGATCACTACTTTGGAACAGATAACAGACCCTTATGGCCTTTGCATTATATTTTATGCAGTTTTCTATCCAAGTCAATTTCTAAAATCACAACTTATCAACTTTAAAACACAGGATAATCTTCCTGTTTTCTTTTTTTCTAAAACAACTACCTTGAGTACCGCTATCTTGAGACCAGCATTAGATTTCAAGAATATTGTGCACTTCTGGAAAGAGCTCATTATTGTGCTAAATATAGAAGTTGCAGTGCCTCAGACAGAATAATATTTCTATACAACATATCAAGCTTTATTTTCTGAAGTGCTACATACAGGCATATAATATGAAGCTTAACTGCAAATCTCACATCTAGGATGCTTATAATTGAACTGTTTATGTAAGAAGAGATGTTTTCCTAAATTGTGAACGATAATCATATATAACTGAATTTTATGTTTGTATTTAAAGTGGCCATTTGAATACAATGCACATTTTTGAACTTGTACTGATTTCTCTCTCATTTGATTGCCACAAGAGTAAGGAGAATCGGTTTAATTTGAATCAACTTATCTGAGTTGAAGGAAATAGTAATTTCTCATTTCCTGGCCATATTGTCACGAGTTCACTTCCCTTCTTACTCCTACTTCAACATAGATTAGACTTTTATTTGTCTCTCACACACACACCCTCAAAAGACACAAAACTCCTTGGGTATTTGTGTTGTATCTCACTCATTTTTGTAACCCTTGAAATGATCTACGTACGGTAATGACTCAGATATTTCTTAAACTTCAAATTAGTGCTAATGTAACTGAATTGGATGGATCTGATTTTCTCTCTTCTGTCATGCAGGCAGGACAAGGACAACTTTCAGTGTAGACACGAGCCTTCTGCACGTCACTATAGTTCCTTAGAGCTTATCAAAATATGTATTTAAGGTTCTCCTTCACCTTAGTTTTTTAGTCACTAACCCTAGAGTGTGTCAATCCATATACAACACTACCATAGCAAGGCAAGAGATTTAAAACACTATAATTTAAGAACATCCTGTTAAAGCCCCTTTATTTATGAGGCTGCATTTATCAGAGCTGGTTACTCAATTTATTTTTCCCTGGAAACAATTAAAGTAGTAATACTGTGCTGGAGCTGGCAAGGTGATAATAGTGTTTGATTCACGGTGGGCTTACTTATTTTAATAAACAGGATTTTAGTTCCTGATTAAATTAGCTACCAAGATATTATTCTAGTCCTCACTATTTTGGCCTCAAATCAAACTAATATTGTAAACAAAAATAAAAACAAAACCTACCCCAAGTAGGGGTAGCATGCAGGAGAAAGATGTATTTGCTGCCAAGTTATATCTATTGATAGCAAAGGATTTATGTCATCAGAAGATAATAGGGTTTGCTAATAGATGCTTTATTTCTTCCTTGATCCTCAGTGACAACAATCACTACATATCTGAGTATTCATTTTGTGAATTTATTTATTTATTTATTTATTTATTTATTTTTATTTATTTTCAGGTTTTTTGAGACAGGGTCTCGCTTTGTAGTTCAGGCTGGCCCTGAGCTCAGCCTTAAACTCACTTCACAGCAATCCTCCTGCCTCTGCCTCCCAAGTGCTGGGATGACAGGCGTGAACCACCACGCTCAGCACTGTGGTATGTGGTACTGGTTGCTGCTGGGCGTGAGTCTCCACACCCAGTACTGTATGTGGTTACCAGGGAATCGAACCCAGGCCCTTGCGCTTGCAAGACAGGCGCTGGAACCACTGAGCTAAAACCCCGGCCCCATTTTGTGAATTTCTTGAGCATCAAGCTCTTTCTTGCGTCTACTCCTTCTAAGTATGCTTACATCCTGATATGTCATCTGTGGCCTTTCAGTTTTCCACCAAAATGTTGCTTATTCATAGTTTTCAAACTCTTCCTGCCTAGTGTCTACCTAACTCCATGATGTTTTTCTTCCTTCCCCCTGCCCTGCCCTTTCTCTTTCTTCTTTTCTTCCATTTTTTCTTTCTTTCTTCCTTTCTTTTTACCAGGAAATGAACCTAGAGCTTTACAACCTGCTAGAAAAGCACCGTAATGCTGAATCACATCCAGGACTCTGATTTTTTTCTATGATGAATTTTTTGAAAACAGAGTCTCACACTGTAATTCGGACCGTTCTGGTGCTCACTGTGTAGCCCAGGCTGATCTTGAGCTCACAGTTATCTTCCTGCCTCAGCCTCTTGAATGCTGGGATTACCAGTGTACACCACCATGCCTGGCTCCTTTGACTATTTATTTATTTATTTATTTACTTACTTATTTATTTATATTTTAAGACAAGGATGATCTTGAACTTGGAATCATCCCTCAGACTGCCAAGTAGCTCAGATTGCAGACATTGCTACCATGCATAATTCCCACTGCGATCCTAATAGTACCTTTTCATTTTACAAGAGAATTTCTGTAACAGTTTTGATTAACAAATGAGTTTATTTGTATGTTTTTGGTGTATTTATGTGTGGAGCCCAAGACTAAGCTCCATGGAGCTTGAGATTATGTGGTTATTTCATTTATCACGGAATGCTTTGTATCTAATGTAGTTCTTTATACAAACTAAGAACTTGATAAATGCTTCCTGAAGGAAAAATCAGTATAATCTTTCAATCAATACAGCCCATAATAAAATCTCAGTATCTGGCTATGATTATAGACCCTACAACATATTTTAACTCTATTCTGGCCACTTATGTGGCATTCTGCAAGGGAAGGCAACTTGAAGTGCTGTGTAATTAAGACTACAAGTTATACTGTATGCCTTGTAGGAACCCAAAGCACTAAGATGTATATATTTTTAAAATTTTTATATGAGATATAACTGTGTTCCCACAGATTTTAGTGTTTAAAAAATTCTTAATAGGCAGTAATTGCACTATTTACATGTTAATGCACAACACCTGGCCCCAGCTGGGTATAAAGAGGCTGACAATGTTTTTCTCTCACCTCCCTGGCAAGGAACTAAGCATATGCAATTTTAAAGAGACCTATTTGCCAGAAATAACACATTCATAATTGCTAGGACAATATGAAACTAGTTCAACACATTTCACCATTCTCAAATAAATGCATAATATTTTTTCATGTTAAAAGCTTTATGACTCAAAGAGGACCTTATTTCCTATACTTGGTGATTATTCACAATCATTAAATTATTCCCGTCAACGAATGTGCCAGAAAATGGCTAAATAGAGGCTCAAGTGGCCTCGTGTAATAAGGACCGAGTTCCTGGCCTAATCCCTTGAAAAAACTGAATTTCCTTTGAAGTCATTCAAAATCCATAATTAAATATGCTAATTTCCTGCTTCCTCTATCATGATATTTTCAGTCATTAGTTTTGATGCTATTTCCTCCTACAAGCCTGAAACCAATTATCAGATACAGAAAAGTGATTGCTAATAACAAAAAATTTTGGGGTTATAAAATGGCTCTTGCTAAATTTTGGTATATTGTTATCTGTGAACCAGTAAGCATTACCAAAGAGAACCAAGTCTTTGAATTCTGTTTTCTTAGAATTATACTTTACAGCAGCAGATATCAGAATATTTGACGTTGTCATTCTTTTCTACATAGAGACAAACAAAACACCAAACATTTATTGAGTGCCTAGTATTCTCAGTAATACAGCAGCTGATTTGTGAAGCAGGGCAACAAGAAATGCAGGTTCAAAGTTTCACATAAAGATGTTTATAGTATAGTTAGAAAAATGCAAAGATACATCAAGATATAACTTTTTTATATGTGACAGAAGGAGTATTTTCCACTCTGAAGTGACAGAGATTATTGCAGGGGAGAGAGGGCATGTTCAGAGAACCAGAAACAGAAAACCATATGAAGTAAGGGCGGGAGGGAGGAAACGGGTCCTCTAGTGCTAAGAAACATGCTCGCTACTTTATCTCATTTAACTCACTCAAGGCCACACAGGTATTACGCGTTAGAACAGGAACCCAGGTTTGCCAGTATGTGTCCTCGCTGTACTCTATGCTAGCTCTGAAGGATGGAGGGGAAAAAGAGATGAAATGAGAGGAATAATACGAGTCATGAGGGAAATTATTCTGAAGTGTAGGGTACTGAGGAGTCACAGGAAATAACATCAAGTAGACATTCAGGGAAGTTACAGAGAGAAAAGGATATCTGAATTTTCCCGAGGTCAAAAGGGGTGGGTGAGGTGCAGAGTATTACAGACTGAGAGTGGAGTGTGATGATATTGAAGAGAACTCCATTCGCAGAGCCAGAATATAAGATCCTCACTGGACTTGCACATCCGGCTCCTACTACAGTGTGTGTGTATTAAGTGCCCAATAAAATAGCACAGAATTCATATAACATGAAGAAAGTAAGAAGTAATCATGAGAGTTATTTGTATAATCATGGGCATGCATGAAACTGAGCTCATCACTAAAAAGTATTTTGGAATGCAAATAAAATTAAGGGGGTTAGTAAACAATGAACGTTAATTAATAGTTACCAGATAAGCTTTGCATGTAACAATGAGTTCTCAGAATAGCATTTCAAAATCTAAACAAGCTAAAATACGATAGAACTTGATGGATCACTGTTAAAAATTTAGTTTGTTTCTTTTTGTGGTACCGGGAGCTGAACTCGTGATCTTGTGCTTGCAAGGCAGGTGCAGTACCACTGAGCTAAATCCCCAGACCCCATAGTCAAAGATTTATTAAAATATTGATGTTTGGTAGGAATTAAAAGATAAATGTAATTTCATAATTTCAGTCATTGCTAAATATGAAAATTTTCTTTTACATTCTTTTAGATGCATAAAACTCAAAAGTCTGTGTACCAAATATCCAGACTTTGTTGTAGAACTAGCAGTAGCATTAGTGTTATGACATTTAATGTCTTTTACTAATTGTTTTTGGGAAAAGGCTTCAACATGTTTCCAAAACCTGGATACAAGTATTATAAAGAAAAAATGTTGAAGGTGTTCCTCCAAACTGAAATTCTGAAATAAAAGATATAAATAATTTAGATTGAAAAAAAAAATGACAAGTTTCCCAGTTACACCCAGAACAAACTCATGTGGTTAGTTTTTGAAACTTTAATAATTTTTTTCAGATAAATAAATTGATCGAATGGTTGATTATTCTGCTAGGGGTCCAAATCATACCCTTGGTGCATTCTAGTACTTAATCTAAATCATCAACTTCAGACTTGGTTAGTAAGTGCATTCTGCTTTTGCCAAGAAGGGTATTATTAAAATAGGTAGAACTTTTTTTTTTTTTTTTTTTTTTTTTTGAGACACGGTCTCATTTTGTAGTTCAGGCGGGCCCTGAGCTCATCCTCAAACTCACATCACAGCAATCCTCCTGCCTCTGCCTCCCGAGTGCTGGGATGACAGGTTGAGCCACCACGCCCGGCACTGTGGTATGTGGTACTGGTTGCTGCTGGGCGTGAGCGCCCAGTACTGTGTGTGGTTAACGAGGATTGAATCCAGGTCCTTGTGCTTGCAAGACAGGTGCCAGAACCACTCAGCTAAATCCCTGGCCCAGGTAGAACATTTTAAAAAACAACTACACACACACACACACAAACACACACACACACACACACACATCTACACACACAATTAAAATACAAAAGATTAATAAGAAACTGGGAAAAGTAATTGCAAACTAAATTCCAAATAGAAGGCACATTTACTTAATATGTATAGGATATCAACAAATAAATAACAAAAACCAACAATTCAATATAATAAATAATGTTAGTAGAATAAAGAAAATGTAACACTAATGGCCCTTGAACATATGAAAACTGCCCCTTTTCATTTATGAGAGAAAAAATAAAACATACATTAATACTGGAGTTAGGGCCCACTGGATTGTTATAATACAAAAACTCTTACATTACTTTATGTTTGGAAGTGTTTGAAGAAACAGATATTTCCACACAGTGATAACCTGAATTTGGGTTGGTCCTGTGGAAGATAATTTGACATTATCAAATATTATCAGTATATACCATAGTGAAAAATGCCCACATATTTTGGAACAGATATGACTTTTAGTACTTGACATGTGTAAAGGGCCATGGATAAAATTAACCTTAGTATGTTTTTAATTAACAGTAACTGAATTAAAGTTAGTTCAGTCTTCGTCAAACACTGCTAGTTTGGTTCTTAAATGTCCCCTGAAGGTCTATGTGTTGGAAGCTTAGTCGCAGAGAGGTGCTATTAGGAGATGGTGAAATCTTATAGAGATGATGCATGGTAGAAGGTCTTTTGGGTAACTAGGTAGACCCACTTGAAGGGGATATGGACACTAGGTCTTACTTCTCCCTTTTGATCTGCGAGGTGAGTGCTTTTGCTCAGCCACATGCTGTCACCATGACATGCTCCCTCACCACGGGCTCAAGAGCAACAGGGCTTGTGAGTTACTGATGGGATCCTCTAAAACTGTGAGCCAAAATCAACCATTTCTGTTCCAGGTAGACTATTGCACACATTTTGTTATAATGGTGGGAAGCTGATTAACATAGCATGAAGGGTCAAACATATTGTAGTATATTTGTACAACTGAAAACTCTGCAACTGCAAAAACTCATATGTCTGTGATAGTGTGTCAAGAGCCAAGTACAGACCGGTGCACTCCTATTTGACAGGAAATGATGTCATACATCTGTATACATAAATGCATATTTACAAAATATCTCTGGAAAGATACCTAAGAAGCTAGGAGCATGGTTAATCTCTGAGAAAGTAGGTGATGGGAATATTTATTGTATCTTTGCTACATTAGGTTGAATTATAAGAAATTGTCAGTAATCTACTCTCTTGACATACCAATTTCATGTGCTTTAAAAGAACCAGTGTGATTTTTACCACATATATGCGTCACCTCTCACAAAAGGACATATTTTAACAACGTCTGCATTACTTTCACAAGGTTTTGTTAGTTTTTCACAGGCTACTACAGTGCTATCAAATGAAAACAGACCCCATCATCTGTGTAGATGGCCGGAGTATGGAATGACCCAGAGGAAAACAGCACCGTTGTCTTTTGGAAGGCATGGTACAGTAGAGGTCAAGGACTTCATATGTGGCATCAGACTGCCTAGAGGATTGAACCATACTCATGTGGTCCTGAGAAAATTAAGGAACTGTATCCTGCCTTATCTGTACAACTGAGATCATAATATGCCGAAAGCATCAAGCTAGTGTTGGAATGAAATAGATGCACTAGGCAAGTGCTTTGGGAAATCCTTTACAGAGAAAGCTCCACAAATGTGTGTTAGTGTTGTCAGCAGCAGCAGCATGAGTCATTACCCCCGCATCCCATTCCCAGCTCACCAAGTCACCAGACTCTTGTCCCTCCACCCTGAATGTAGTGATGGCTTCATGTTGTTGCTTACAGGTTGGTGGCTGCAGTGTTCTGTGGCAACTTCTAAACTCTCCTGTGAGCTGTGTACTCAAATCTAATATTAATTCTCCTTGCCTTAGTTATTATTTCTCTTGGTTATTATTATTTCTTAGTTATTATTTCTCAGAACTTGACCGATGTAATAGAGCAGAGAAGTGCGACTGAGATTGGAGGAGAGGTAACCTACGACTGGCACTGATGGTCAGGAAGGACTCTAGCTCCAGTACTGCTTTACTTAACTGAATCCTATGGGAATGAGCTGAAACAGAAAGTCCTTTCCAGTGCCAGGACTGTGGTAAGCAAATCCTAACAGGAATTAACATTCTTACTAAATCAAGCAAAGAAGTTATTTCTGTCTTGATGATATATATTCAAAGTTTCCATCAGCAAGTACTGCAAACTATTAATCAAAAGTCTAGTGTAGGCCTAACCAGTACTGAAAGCAAATGCAAGCAATAGTGGTGATCATAATCAATTGAATGTATTTATGACTGTTCCCTCATTATTTCCTAATGAGGAGTTCAAGAGACTCCACAGGTTTAGATGGCTGGCAGGACAGTATGTTACATCAGTACCTTGGGTCCGTCACAGTCTGCTTAAGGTTTTAGAAATGCTTATTTATATAATTCACGAAGGCAATGTGCATAGAATAACAGCCTACTCTCTGCTTACCCTCCATCAAATCACATGCCATGGACTCACTGCAGATACATTATAAAGTAAAACTGTGAAAGGCATAGTTTTCTTCAATAGTCATAAAGATAATTTTCAGTTTGGTGGCATGAAACAATGCATTAAAGAAACTCTGCTGCAACCAAAACCCTATTGAATTGCTCAGTTAAGGCTGGGGATTTTTATTCCAACGTTGATTTCATTATACAGCAAATGATAATGTTCTAATTGGGACTTTCCAAAACACTAGACAATATTAAATTTTAAATGACTATTGTCTTTTAAAATAGTTGCCAGAAAAAATTATGGGAAAAGCTAAATAGATTCTATTTTTTCTTTAAAATCACATCAGTATATACATAGCATTTTATATTTTGAAGATAATTTTCAATAATAAAAGCATCTTTGTTAATTAAAAAAAGAGTACTTTACGTGAATAGAGAAAATTTTATCTAAACACTGTACTCAGAGATATAAAGCTGATTTAAAACATTGTGAATTGTTCAATGAAACAGAATCATTGAATGAAATGATAAAAAGATTCTTGGCAAATATTTATTTAAACATTAGAACAGAAGTATTTCTGTGCTATGGCTGAAAATAACTGAGAGGATCCTGCTATATGAAAATGGTGTTTGGTTTAAAGTTTAAGCATTTTAAAAGAACATTACTCTATGTAGGCATTAATACATTTGAAAATAAGTACAAGAATTTTAAAACTTTAATAAAAATAATTGGTTTAGAAGTTTGAAAATGAATAGGTCATATTTTTGTTTCTTCTGGGACATTTTGGAAATGACTCTATTTGTGAATATACTTCACAAAAATTACAAAGCTAAAAATCATACAGGTGTCACAAAGACACAATTTATTATTAATATTGAGCATAAAAGGATAGTTGTGAGCTGTGATCAAAAACCAAACTAAATGTTTACATTATAAAACAATTGTTACAGTAAAAGATACATTTCCACAAATGCCCCTCAAAATATCCTCCTTTGTCTGGAAAACTTTTAACCCATTGTTCTCACCCCTTTTGGACGCAGGTTTGAAAGTCCTTTCTCATGACTTTAGTTGTGTTATCATGGCTACCTTGATGTCTTGAGTCTATTGAAAATGTTACCTTTCATGGTTATTTCAACTTTGGGGAAGAACCAAAATTTTCATGGTGCCCTGCTCAGGGGAAGGATGGAAGAGAACGCACCACGATGATTTTCTTTTCTTTTTTTTTTTTTTTTTGAGACAGGACCTTGCTTTGTAGTTCAGGCTGGCCCCAAACTCAGCCTTCAACTCACAGCAATCCTCCTGCCTCGGCCTCCTGAGTGCTGGGATTACAATCATAAACCACCATGCTCAGCACTGTGGTCTGTGATACTGATTGCTACTGGGCGTGAGTCTCCACACCTAGTATTGTTGTATGTGATTACCAGGATCCAACCCCGGTCCTTGCACTTGCAAGCAGGCACTGGAACCACTGAACTAAATCCCTGGCCCAATACCATGATGTTTGTACATACCTGCCTTTCCCTTGGATGGCACTTGGCAGCAGCATTCACCACATTTTGATCAAACCTCATAAAGTCACTCACAAAAGAGGACCTTCTAGAACTGCTTACTAAAGTGGCAAGAATGAGTAGATTAATTGTGTTCAAAATGATGAGGAGCATTTGGAGGAAGATTAATAGCAAGGCTTATTTTACTGGAATGAATTTTTAAAATTTAAGCATTCATTGTGTGTTTTTTTTTTTTAATCACTCCTTGTATGTGAGCAATACTGCAAGGAGAGGAGATGATAGAATTGGTGACGCACAGATGTAATTTCAATTACTTGTGAGGCTAAAGCAGGAAGATCACAAGTTCAAGACCAGTCTGGGTCACTCCACAAGACCCTGTCACAAGCAAAAAGGGATAGGGATATAACTCAGCATTTCCTAGAATTAATCCAGAGCAGCATTCATACACATACTCTACATGACCATTTCTCAAGCATACAAAATATTTGTAAGAATTACTGATTTGTAAAAAAGAAGAGTATAATATATGCATGTACATATATGTGTGTGTAAATTACATGCACATGTGTTTGTATACACACACACCGTATTCAAAGTATATAGTAGTTCAATATAGGATGATGAAATATCTCTAAATCCTTGGTTTTAGAAATACATAAGCACATATAACTTGCATATAAGTTATTTATATGCAAATGAATGCTTATAGAGTGAAAAAACGTTGGCTTCACACAAGTATTTTATGCTCTCTGCTATCTTACTTCATGTCTAAATTTACTTACTCATCCAGAATTTAAAATAGAGCAAAGGGACACGGTTGAGCCACTGCACTTGTGATCACAAGTAATCAGTAGTTTCAGGATGAATGCAATTGACTACAGAAAATTTGCTCTTAGATGTAAAAGGTTAACTGTTATTTCAAATTGGCATTTATCATTCACTGTCATATGCTATAAACAAGAAAGTACTTCTTAGATTAAGTATTTTTACATATTTCACATAAAATCTGCCAATTTTGAAAAGAATATTCTTCCCTGTGTCTCACACCTCATGTATCTGTGAGGCACGTTATATTTTTAAGTTGCCTTCAAATGGCATATCACAGGATCCTCATGGCAGTGATGAGAGGAGCTTTATGTACTGGACCTTATTCAATATCCACAACCTGAAACTATTTTTATCTCTATTCATAAAGCTTAGAGATTTTAGCAGACTTGCTCAAACAGGCACTTACATGACAAGACAAGGATTCTACTGTTATTTCATACTCCAAAGCCTATGGTGTCTTCTTTGTGATCTACGTATTGCCTCTCCCAGAAATACTTACAACACATGAGAGAAACAAGATGATACGTAGTAAAGGTCTGACATAAGACTACTAAACCCTCAGGAAAACAAAGAAAAAAAAGTTTTCCAGAAGATGTTATGGAATTATTTATGCATTTTAAGTAATGAATGACACCTTTCATGCTTGTATATTTTAAAAAATGATTTTGTGAATTTCATCAAAGACACAGAAGAATCCTCACTGTTAGCAGAAAATTAAAATTCTTTAACCTTCCTTTAGATTTTGTTTCTTGAGTTATGGAGGTCACTGATGTTTTTAAATTTTAAAATTAAAAGGGTTAAAAAGGAACCAAACTGATGAGTAAGGCACTGTTTGTAAAATCCTTAACATTTACATCAATAAAAGCTTCATTTCACTTGCCTTTCTAATAAGTTTATAGCACATGTTCTAATTCATGTAAGGATTTTACAAACAGTGCCTTACTCATCAGTTCCTCAAATTTCTCACTGTTTCTAGTGCTCACTGGTTCACATAACTAAAATTTATTAAGAGCCAATTCTGTACAATGCATGATTATAGACGTTAAATATAAAGTTGTGATTATAATAAAGCCCTTGCCTTTGTGAAATGCATCTTTTTAGTACATAAGTATACTAGGATAGTATAATAAATACAGTTATCATAATTTCTGTCATCATCACAAAATGTCATCCATTTATCAACTGATGTCCAAGGATATCCAGTCTCTGAACTTAATACCAAGGCTACACACGTCTTCTCTCATTATGACCAGCACTTAAGTTATGACAAGATTAGATCACGTGCTCTTTACGGGTCTCTTTCAGGGAAGTTCTTTCTCTGATCCTCTAGAGCAGCTGAGAAAATGAACTGAGGTTTTCTTCAGTTTACAGAACAGGTTGATTGGGCTATCTGTATGCTCAATTGCTGAAAATTTTACAATAATAAAATATTTATACAGCTGTATTAGGTTTGAAATTGGGCTTTATCATAACACAGTAATAAATAATTGGAGAGAATAACTCTTAACGACCTCAAGACTTCCTCCGAGGCTACCTCTCTATTTATCAAAAAGAACCTAAGAATTACACACTATGTGTAGTTACACAATTCACATAATCATAATCTGTTACAGACCACCACGCATTCAAGTCAACTTCACGCTGTAGACCGAAGGGAAGGAAGCACCTGCTCAGGGCCACATGTACTGTCGGTAGACATCCTGAATCCACATCCTCTGCTTATAGGTTAGTTCTTTCTTTTATCAGATAAAGGGAAGGATCAAGGCTAAATTTAATCTTCCTTCTTCATGTAACGCTCCACAGCAGCTTGAACAATATCTGTAGCACTAAAGTTAGTTCATTATAAAAGTTCATGAATATCCTTTTCCTTCTAATTATCAAATTTATCAACAGATTAGGATAAGAGATTTACTGATAACTTACTACATAATTCTTTTTTTTGGTCATTCATTAATATTGTGTAATCATCATTTAGTGAAGTATACTACTGACTCCAAGACTGAATTAGCAACGCAGTTAAAAGTTGACAAGATAGGTAATCGCTATAGACAAGAGCTTCACTGTCTCATTTCTCAGTCACAAATAAGTCACTGTGTCAAGAGGACACTGAGTGAGCATTTGCTCACAAATAGACACTTTGAAAAGTTCTCGAGATCTCTAATCGGTACAATTCCTGAACTCAGTTAAGGATAACACACTACTTCAGATCATCAAAAAATTACAGCAATTAGAAAAGCACATATTGTCCCAGCACGCGCTTCTCATGCCATTACTTTCTGTGTAATTTTCTACAAAGCATTTTAAAAGAAGAACTACTACTTGATATTTCAAAATGAACTCACTGAAGGTTTTTTTTTTTTTCCAGTAAATGACAAAAGAGAAGGTAAAAGAGAATTCAGTATAAAATAAAATACTATAACCAATAGTTCCTACTCTTTTGTGAAATATATTCATCAAAGAGCAGAAAATTCAGTTCAGGTGAACACTGGTTTTGTAATTCTCTCTGTTGTAACCCATTTCATTTCTTCACAGCCTGGAACACTTAGAAACAAAAATGTAAGTTTTAAGCAGTTAAGGAAGTTTACTAAGTTGAAGTTTGAGTTAGGCCTTGGGACTTGTTTGAATTCACCCACATACTGTTAAGTACAAAAATATCTTGGGATTAAACTACACATGGAACAGAAAATTCACTGCTCAGGAAGTTGAACTTCCCATCTCAAATAACTAGGGCACATTTGCGAGCTGATGATAATAACATTCTGTGCAACGATTGCAACAGCTGGGACAGACTATGAACTAGACACTCCACTCTGCTCTTCTCTTCTTCCTCACCAGTAGAGTTACAGAAACCACAGGGCTGTGCAGCATGGAGCACATTTCCCAGCCCTGTTTCAGGTCGGGGCCCACGAGCTTGTCAACGAGGCTTTACCACCTCACAAGTGTCTTCCTTCACTCTTTCTTCTTCTTAAACCCAAGAATCAGGGTGTAGAAAGAAGAATTTCAAACTGGTCACATTGAGCCAAGGGAATGTGGGGACAACACAAAGATATGACTGTAGGTTCACCAAGAGTCAGGGACGTGTGCAGTGACAATGTCTGTTCACCTTATGTAGTCTGTGCAATAATATTTTTGTTGGGTCATTTTGACATAGTGCCTGATATTCTTACCATAACAAATGTGGCTAACACCTGCTATGTACCAGAGACTGTTCACCGAGCTCACTGTCATGTGTGCATTATATGCATCTGCTTGTGCCAACGGATTTGAAGTATCAGCTGAAATACAAATTCTCCACGAATCCTTCATCTCCCTACTTGCAGCAGGTGAACTTAACTTTGCTCCTTTCTCACAGGACTTCTCATTTTCTAACATCACACTGTTTGTCCTGCTTGTATATGCCTTCTCTCTCATATGAGAGTAAGTTCCAAGAGCAAGAGTTCATAGCTTATTCTCTGTGTAACCTCTGAAGTGCCAAGCCTGTACTACACCTCGCTCACGAAGTACTTATGGACGGAAGGAAGAAACAAAACCCTTGAGCAGCATGCTGTTTGCCTACATCATCTACTGCTGTAGCTGAATAAGACTGGAGGAAGTACATGTTTGTCATGAGCAACAGAAAAACAAAGGAAACTAGGTCCCAGAATTGATATCCAGCTGAACTAAAAACAAACAAACAAACAAAACTTATACCAACAATACTACTTTATGTACTATTCCACTTGCTGTTTCCAGAATTCCATATAATCAAGAAGATAGGAAAATAATGGACAATAATGGCCGTGGAAGGGCTTACGTTTTACTAAAGATCAAGTCTAGACTTAACTGTGGGAAAGTACAAGTTACTAACAGCCTTTGTCTTATTACAAAAATTTACCAGACTCAAGTGTAGTACTAGTAGCTCAAATACCATTTGAGTCAAATACCTATACTATTATATTAAGTTGCCTTTATATATCTTTATATCTCCCTATTATTTCTACAGTGTGGTAAAAACATATATTCCATGCTTGGTTTTAATGAGAAAAAGCCACCGATAAAAATGAAAATTCAGCTGAAATTTTCATAGGAATTACTTACACGAGAAATCTACCCTGAAGGAGTTAACAGTTTCTATTTAAGGTTACATGGAGAGAGAAAATTTAAAAACAGATATACTTACTGATTTATATGGGATCTTGCACTGAGATTAGTATTGTTTTTTGCTCTTTATAAATCGATGTAAAGTAAAAGGGATAGAATACAGCAATCTACCAAACTTTTACCTTCTTGGTAATTTGTTATATTACTATTCTTTGGTGTTAAGCAAAGGAAAAAACTAAAAGACAAATGGGTGAATGAAGCACTGAAAAGTACTTTTTGTCTGTGAGCAAAGTATTATCTGAATATGCTATCCTTACACAGGTCATTTTCCCCCCTTATCCTGAAAATAGTATTTTAGGCCTATAAAAGTAATACGTTTCTCACACAAAGTTAGAAAAACTAAACAATACAGTGCTATTTTAATGTGGACAAATTTCTACAATGTATGCAAAATTTCTTATCACCAGAGACAACCATTGCAAACTGTGGAAATTCTTCTGGTTGATTTAAAATATAATTGTCAAGAAATGATAATCATAAGCATATCAGAGAAAATATTCTTGTTCATCTTTTACATCACTATAGTTAATTGTGAATAATGCTCTAATATATAATTTATTTAACCAGACACACACTGTAGGACTTCCCTCTTTTCTTTGTTTCTCTCTTCATTTTTTTCTTTCATTTGTACACAGTGGCAAAAAATGTAGTGGTGAAATGGCCACCAATTATTTAACAAGTATTTTATGAGAAATTTTCTTTTAATGTCTAAATATTTCCTAAAATGTGTAACAGAAAATTGCTCCTGATTTAGCTCAGCTGATTAAAGGTAAGGAGGTAAATATCAAGAACTTATGGTTTGCTGAACCTCTCAGCTTTTCTTTTTCTTAGCTGCTACATACAACCTAGACATTCTTTTATGTAATTTATATATAGTCATACAAAAAATAGAACTTTAAGAATGGTTCTTAGCCAGCTGATGGGAGGAGTAATGAAATAAGAAGGGACATTATATAGAATTTGGTGATAGAGTTTGTGCTTAGCATGCGAGATGTCCTGGATTTAACCCTCATCACCACAAACAAACAAAAAGCAAAGAAAATCCTTTGAATTTCCAAGGTGAGTGTGTTAGTGAGCTTCTCTGTAATTCAGACATAATAGAAGATACATCTGGTTTTCACCTGCATTTCTGCTGGTATTCAGATCTTCTGAGATCTGATGAGAAATACACATGCAACTCTGCTTACTGCATTCTAAGCCTTCTAGTCTGGATCTTCAAATATTTCCTACTCTTCCAGCAAACCTCATGATCAGGTTCAGTCACAGCAATGACCTCAGTTTTGTTGCCAATTGTTTGTATTAGTCAGCTTCCACATGGTTGGAACATAATACCTGATTCTCACAACTTAAAGGCAGAAAGGTTTGATGAAATTTTCAGAAACTTCAGTGCGTGAATAGTTGGCTCTAAAGCAGACCTGTTATGGTGGAAAGGCAAATTACAGCAAAGCTTTTTACTTCCTGAAGGCCAAGAGGTGATGCCAGAAAAGAACAGATGAAGGACTATATACAGTACCCAGTGTCCTGCTTCCAAGACCCACCCAGCCACACACCCTGGAACACGGTTTATAAAGTGTTTGGTATTTCTTAATGCAATGGCGCTGGCATATCAACCCATCCTATGAGTAATGGTCACGGCCATACAGCTGCCAGGGCAGGAGCAGCACCAGAACTGCAAACACGGCTTGTTCACTTCAAGTCTCTGCTCTTACCCGCTGTGAATCTGTTCTTAACACATCTACATAAAATAAGAGGATAGTTCTGCAAAAGCTAAAACCACAAGCCATGTATTCTGTAGTTCTACTAATGAGCAACACTACCTTTTATCTTTTCATACTTTTAAGGGCAGAGTCATATTCTTTTTTAGCTTCAAATCTTTTCCTTTCTTTCTTTCTTTTTTTTTTTTTTTTTTGAGACAGGGTCTCGCTTTGTGGTTCAGGCTGGCCCTGAGCTCAGCCTCCAACTCACATCACAGCAATCCTTCTGCCTCTGCCTCCCGAGTGCTGGGATGACAGGCGTGAGCCACCACGCCCGGCACTGTGGTATGTGGTGCTGACTGCTGCTGGGCGTGAGTCTACATGCCCAGTATTGTATGTGGATACGGGGGTGGGGGTGGGGAGATTGAACCCTGGCCCTTGCGCTTGTAAGACAGGTGCTGGGACCACTGAGCTAAATCCCCAGCCCTTCAAATCTTTATTCATACATTAGTATACACATCACGATCACATTCAACATCGAGAATTTGTACTAGTATATGACACAATTCAATTCTAAATTTTCCCATTCCCCTACCCACCCTACACCCCATCTCCTATATACATAAGCTTTTTTTTTTCCTCTTTAAAATTACCATCACTTATTTTTCCCTTCATTACTTACTGCTACATCCCATTTCCTTTTAAATATTTTTCTATTTCACAATATCTATTATATATTCTAGAACTCATTTACATCTTCATTTTCTCATACGAGAGAAAAAATAGGATTATTTTCTTAAGGGTAACATTTTTGTCAACTTGATGACTTTTAGAAGTAAAATTAACCTCATATCCCAACCCTGGTCACTCTAAAAATAAAACGATGTTTTAATATTTAGGACTCTAATCCAGTTTGATTTTATTTTAGTACACAGTGAGAGAGCTAGGTCTAGCTTTAGTCTTTGGCAGGTTAAAGTCCAGTTTTTCCAGCACCATTTGTTAAAGAGGCTATCTTTCCTCCACTGAGGGTATTTGGCTCCTTGGTCAAAAATGAGATAACTTAGTGTGTCTGGGATTGTTTCTGGATCTTCTAATCTACTCCACTGGTCCTCAAGTCTGTTGCTTTGCCAGTACCATGCAGTTTTTATCATAGTGGCTTTGTAGTAGTTTCAAATTGGGGTTCGTAATACCCCCTCATCATATCCTTATTGCTTAGAATTGCTTTTGCTATTCTAAGTCTTTTGTGATTCCAGATGAATTTTTGAATTATTTTTTCTCTAGATCTATGAAATATGCTGTAGAGATTTCAATTGGGATTGTGTTGAATCTGTATAATAGTTGTGGGAGTATAGCCATTTTGATGATACTGATTTTTCCAACCCAGGAACAAGGGATGTCTTTGCATTTTCTGGTATCTTCTTCTATCTCCTTTTTAAGAGTGTTGTAATTTTCAGAATAGAGGTCTGTCACCTCCTTTGTTAGATTGATTCCTAGATATTTCTTTTTTTTTTGGACGCTACTGTGAAGGGGATTGATTCCCCAATTTCTCGGTCAGTGAATCTGTTGTTTGTGTATATAAAGGCTAATGATTTTTCAGCATTATCCTCATACACTACTAAATTTGCTGATTAGGTCTAGCAGTCTCTTGGTTGAGTTCTTAGGATCCTCTAGTTAAAGTATCATGTCATCTTAGGGAAAGATTTCCTGAACAAATCCTCTGTAGCACAAGAACTGGTAGAAGAAATCGATAAATGCGATCACATCCTATTGAGAGGTATCTGCACAGCAAAAGAAACCACTAGCAAAGCGAAAAAACAACCAACAATATGGGAAAGAATCTTTACCAGCCATTTCTCAGACAAAGGGTTACTATCTAGAATATATAAAGGGCTTTAAAAAAATCAGTCCACCCAAATTTAAAGACCCAGTTCAAAAATGGGCATCTGAAATGAACAGATATTTTTCAGAGGAAGAAGTAAGAGCAGCTAAGAAGCATATGAAGAAATGCTCACCATCATTAGTCATTCAAGAGATGCAAATGAAAACATTAAGATTTCATCTTACTCCACAAAGCATGGCTGCTATCTCAGAATCAACCAGCAACAAATGTTGACAAGGCTGCGGAGAAGAAGGAACCTTTCTCCACTGTTGGTGGGACTGTAGACTCACACAACCCCTGTGGAGATCAGTTTGGAGATTCCTCTAAAAGCTAGGATTGGAGGTCCCATTTGACTCAGCCATTGCTCTGCTAGGTATATACACAAAACAATTAAAAGATTCATATCACAGTGACATATGTGCACTCATGTTTATAGCAGCTCAGTTGGAGATTGCTACATCTTGGAAACAACCCAAATGTCCATTAACTAGAGACTGGATAAAAAAGCTGTGGTTCTTCTCAGAATGGAGTATTACTCTGCCATAAAAAATGATAAGTTTGAATCATTTATACTTAAATGGATACCTTGAGGACATCCTCATAAGTGAAATAAATAGGTCACAGATGTGTAACTATCGTATCTTTTCTCTGGTATGAGAAAATGAAGATGTAAATGAGTTGTAGAATGTATGTTATATATTGTGAAATACAAAATACTCAAAGCAAAATGGGGTAAAGGGGAAAATAATGAGATTATAACAAAAAAGAAAGAAAACACAGTTTATGTATGTAGGGGGTAGGGGTGGTTGGGTGGGTAGGGTTATGGGAAAAAATGAGAATTAAGTTGTGTCATATCTGGTACAAATTCCCATTGTTGAGTGCGATCATGATGTGTATATGTAATGTACCAATAAAGATTTCAACTTTTAAAAAATAAAAAAATAAATAAAATGATGAAATGAGAAGTTATGAGAAGTAAGACAGTAAGGAGAATATTATGCTATGCATTGATTTTGGTTCCAGGAATATTTGGTTTGTGGAAATTAACAAGCTTCTGTTTTATACTTTCAGTTACCTTTCCTTGTTTGCTTTTAATTGGAAAACTGGGAGAAAAATATCAATCCAAAAATATTCAAATAATTCCAGTTTACTACTTCTGTACATTTTACTTTAAAATCTGAGGACGATAATATCTATGCTTAAAAATGTGAAAAGAGTCATGCATTAATTATGCAACGATTATTCTTTTTGAGCCATCCTATTCTGCAACTCACCATTTTTGTCTTTAACTTGCATAAAAATGTTTACAAGATAAGTTTTCAAACAATTCAAACATTCATTAATGTTTAATATGCAATTCTTACTGTAAAGAAAGTCTCATCTCCTCTAGATGAGCCTGCAGCAGGATGTGGCCCTCGTGTCTGCCATCAGATTACATTACTTTGAAAATTATTCCAAGACAGAAGCGGTAGTTAAAACACAACCACGTTTTGCCTGACCAAATTAACACAGCTGATGAAAGAGAATAAAATTCAGTGCTGGTGAAACTCACAGTTCATTGTAATATAGTTTCATTGTTTTCTGGAAATCAATTTGAAACCATATAACAGACATTTTAAAAATACTCATTCTATTTGATCTATTTATTATTTTATTACTGGAAGCTCTGCTACAGAGAGAGATAATATGAAATACAGATAAAGATTCACACAAAGTAAGTACTCAACTTGGAATTATTTAAAGTGCTGAAAAATTGAAGACACCCTAAACGTCCATCTTTATAGCAATGTTTAAGTAAATTATGGTGCTATAATAGTAGAGAAAGGGATAGCCAAAACACTATTTACTGGTGATATAACTTACAAGTGACTAGCATTAAACAAAAGGCAAGATGTAATCTTACATAAAGAATAGGATTAAAATTATATAAAAATTTAAAAACTAGAAAAAAATAAGCCTAAATGTTAACACGATTGTTTCTCTTGGATTGTGGTAGAATCATCTATGGCCATACCACCCTGATAGTGCCTGATCTCGGAAGCTAAGCAGGGTTAGGCCAGGTTTGTACTTGGACGGGAGAGTCTTGTATTTTTATACTTTCCTGTGTTTTCAAAGTTTATTGGTAGGAGTGGCCACTCCTATAATTCCAGCACTGAGGAGGCTAAAACAAGAGGACTGCTGGAAGCCTGAGGACAGCCTGGGTACATAGTGAGCTCATGGAGCTTGAATTCCATAGTGAGATCGTGTTTTCAGGGAAAAAAAATGTACTGATGTGTTTTCTAAATTTTGTAATATGATCATCTATTTCATCAAAAATCAGGGAAAATGACATTAAAATCATTTGACAGCAAAAGGGTAGAATCTCAGTTTTATTACAAGAATCAATATTTTTGAAAGTCATGTGTTTTGCCCACTTCCATATCCCTTGGTTTTCTCTTACATTTTTGGTGTTAAAAAACAAACAGACAGACAAATAGTGTTTCTAACAGCAAAAATGTGGTACTTCTTACTGAATCACTGATTGTTTACAAGGATAAAAGAAGCTAAGAAAAGAGTAAATTTGCTAAAAGTTTTGTTTTATCTCACCTGCCTTTACTCTTAGCTGAGAAGCTTGTAGGTATGCAATATGGAAATATAAATACTGCCCACTGGGCTCTGCTCAACAGAAGGGCTTCTCAGGAAAAATCTGAGAGTGCAAATACTTTCATTTTGAGATGACTGGATCTGAGGGGATCCCATGTGAAAATTCTGCTGGGAAGTCTTCAATAAAACCTAGATCTTTGGCTTAGATCCAAGGTTCATGACCTTCCCAGCAGCCAACTTTCACATTATTGTTTTTTTCTTGTGTACACACACACACACACACACACGAAGGTGAAGGAAGCTCTGACTATGGGATTTACGCCAAAGTCAATAAACATATCTCCTGCTTTTGAAAGGCCTGTCCATCAGCGAAGTGGTGGGTGCCTTTATTATTGCAAAAAAGTATGGCTACAATGGCAACTCAGGACTTCACAGCTTCACTGTATTAAAAATTAACACATAACGTAAAATATTTTTGATTGCAGTGAATGCTCCACAAGTTTTTCCTCTTTAAGAAAAAATCAATATGTTTTACACAGTCTGAAATATACATGGACTCTGCTTGTTAGCACACGAAGTAAACTATTAGTCACACTGCAGCTCAATCTTTTCAATGTAAAGACTTTAGCAGGGAGCTACCATTAAAATGTGAAGGGTCCAAGTACTAGTATCACCAGATGGCATGAAGAGGGTAGGGAATGAAGTCTTTCTTTTAAAATTTAAAAAAAAAAAACCTAAGTAAATAAAAGCTGAGGATATAGCTCAGTGTAGTGGCCCTGGGTTCAATTCCTGGTACTCCAAAAGTTAAAAAATAAATAAAACTAAACAGAATCAAGGTGTCGGAGTCATAGTCAGTTTAAACATGCTCAGAAAAGAACATAATAGGTTTCCAAATTCAGTGTTATCATATCATTTTGGCTTTAATAACCACTTATGTACATTTTCCCGACAATGTTTTCATTTTAAACAGTGAGTTATGTCAACTCTGGCTTATTTTCTAGGATCCCACAGTCTCCCTTCTGCTCTGACATTAACTCCTAGGTATTTATCACAGCTCATAGATATATTAGAATAACACTCTGGAGAAACACAGTTGTCCTAGCTGTCAAATGTGTCAGCAGCACTCGTGGAGTGGTAGCAGTGCCCGCTGCACACCATGCCCAGTATTCTCGTTCTCTCTCTGTCTCAGCCAGGGCTAAATGAGACATAAATTTAATCTGTGGGGAGCATCTGCAATTTATGAGTCAAGAACTCTCTAAGAAGAGAATTTGATGTACTTTCCACCTGCCCTTTTATCAACATTAAACAAACAGTATGTTTTACTGCAACTCACTTCTGACATTTATCAGTTGCTTTTATTTGTTGCTCTGCCAAGCTCAGCCTTGTCAGCGGGACTTCAGTGTGACAGCGAAAGTGGCTCTTGCCAATTAGTCCCTTTTCCAACAAACTGTATTTTTTTAGAACTGTATCCCTTTGAATAGAGTAGAAAATGGCAAAGACTGATTATCACAGTAGCCATGGGTAAGGGACTAACTCATTCTATACATACCTATAACACTCTTTATTGATCCAAAGCAGACCTGCAACTTAAATAAAGGAAAGAAAAAAGTCACTGCGGGACGAGTCACGAGTGTGTGTTGTTTGGTGCTGGAACACGAAATGGTATTTCTATGCTATTTGGAAACAATATGGCTGATGAAAGTATATTTCCAGAGTTTGAATTAATAACAAGTGATAGAACTCGGTGTTTTCAGGAAAGATTATGGAAGTGGGAGATGGGAAAGTTCTGTCCTGAGGATTACACCCACACTCTACCCACACACATATGTACAAATCCACCAGAAAAATGGCTTCAAGAAGTCTCCTCTCTCTCTCTCTCTCTCTCTCTCTCTCTCTCTCTCTCTAAGAAAACAGCTATACAGCCTGCCGTCCTGGGCTAAGAGCCAGAAGAAGATTATGGCAAAAATAATCACCTTTGCACCATTACAGAAAACATGAAACTGGCACTATGATTCAGGGACTTATTCTCTTCCTCTAAATATGATACCACATTTAAAAATTTTAATCGGGAAATGGTTTTCTCTAAGATGCACCTGATGAAAAGTTGTTTTCTTTTCAACCAATAGTCGGAGATGCTGAGAGATTTCCTGTTTAAGCTGTATAAGACTTTCAACTCCTTACAAGGGAATTCAGTGCCAATGAGAGATACCAGCCTGACAGCCGTGGAAGGTGAAGGAAACATTCTTTATTAGTGCATCATCTCAAAGCAAGGAATCATCTGTAAGGGGTGCTCATCCGATTATTTAATATCCACTGGGAGTACACACTCGCTATGTGGGGGAAGACATACGTGAGGCATAGTCGGCCTCTTCTGACATACTACATTCTTCAAACCACCACACTGCTCTTCTCAGGGGCATAATATACAAGACCGATGGTGTCTACTTTGAAAGGGATCAATGTAACTTCAGCTGTTGTGTGAGAAATTCAAGAAGAGGGTAAAAGAGCTTGGTTTGGGCATTGCTACTGTTTCTTATAAGTGTAAACTTGCTGAGTAAATCTGAAAAGTTGGGACTCCTCTGACACATGGTGGTGTGAGAGCTGTTGCTTTATGTTACAGTCTGTGGGCAATGTGCATCATAAACCTTGTCTACCTCAGCCCTACCTCTCAAAACAAAATATACTGAACATCTTCTTCCATAGTTATTCCTTGTGTGCTTTGAGAAAGCACATAAGACCCATGAAAAGCCACTGAGCCACAGTAACTCAAGTAAAGAGGCTTCCAGGGCACTTCCAATGCCCACGTAGCTTACTGTAATCTGAAGATGAGCATGCAACATGTAACACATCCCAGGGGAGTTGATTTGCATTAATTAATAGGACATGAAGTTTAAGGGAAAGATCTCTGAGTATAGACACTGTAAATTCCATCATAAATTGAAAGAGTTACATTCATAAAAAGCTCAGTGGTGCCACACCTCCCGGCAAGTGCAAGGTCCTGAGTCTGATTCCCAGTACCGATTAAAAAAAGCTCAGTATAAACGATGTTTCAGAAACTGTGATTTTGTATTGATACAAAATTGGAGGGAGGGGGAAGTTTTACTATACTGCTCTGGCAACTACAGTGCAGGCTGAGAAGCAGTAGCAGAACTGGGTACATTTACAGGTAGGCAGCTTTGGAGCTCCTGAATGGAAAGCAACCCACTCAGAGAGGCTACCCTTAGTGTGGCAATGGTGACAGAAAGGCCACCTCACACTTCTTGTCATGCAGTGACTAATGACATGATTTTAAAGCAGAACACCATGAAAAGATTGATCCTGACCTCCACAGGCCTTGTCTAGGCCAGCAGAGAAGTACATGTATGGCAAAAGACACTAGAGTTCCATACTGGCTTTTGTTAGCTTACGTTCTGAGTTTGTGTTCTCTTTTCAAGATTATGGAGTAACAGCAACTTAGTGTTCACATTGTCCAAAGTTGTGTTTTCCAGAGAGAAGCACCATGTTTGTAGATTCACGTGTCTCCTGCATTTATCTCTTATTCCACTGAGAATAATAATTTCACAATTCTATACCCTCCCCCTGTGTGCTCTCTCTGGAGATTTTTACTTCTCCATCTACAGTAACCTTCCTACAGCTCCGACCTAAATCTCCTCCTAGGGTCCAAGCCTTGAGAACTCTTTAAAAGATTCTCTCTTGCCTAATGCCTCACTTAATAGTTCTGAATGAAAACCCAGGGACTCTGAAAGTCCCAGGTTATTTAAGGGACCTCACTGCACTACTGTCCCACAGGCTGCTGTTGAAGTAAGGATGTGTGTGGTGAGAAATGGCACTCAATGGCTCTTGCAAATTTGGAAGCAGCTTCTTTTTCGTTATCATATTTTATTCATCAGCAAACAGAAGGCTGAGACTTTAACAAACTTTGTACCAACATAAATGTGTTATATAAAGAACTTCACTCAGTGTTTATCCTAAGTCGAGAAAAAAAGCAAGTTTACAGTCTGTTAAGGAATCATAAAGAAAAACTCTGAAATTTTCTTCAAAACACAGAAGTATTTCAAGGGTACTAAACCTTGGGAGTGCTTTTATTATAGGAGCTACTGCTGTTTTAAAACAATGAAACCCACAGTTTCATTGAACTAACAATACGCCGTGTGAGTAGCAAAACTCAAAGAATGCATTTATTACATTTTTAAAATTGCACGCACTCCCTGTGAAGCCATCCGAGCACAGTGTGGCTATGGTGGAGGACATTAAAACAGGTCATGGTGTGGCGGCAGTCAATGACTTCACTGGCTCCAAATACATGTTTGTCTTGGAGAAATTTCACTGACTAGTACTTTGTCACAGAGCCCACTTCTCATTAGCATTTCAAATGTATGTTCTATGCTCCAAGGTGCTCCTCACTGCCCCAGGGCTTTGCCAAGACACTAAAAAGTTTAGTTACCACAGATAACATACAATGCAAGTTACTAGTATGAATTTTTAACAGTGTTTTGCTTTATCACATTTTAGAGTCCTTTGGGAGCCAAGTGAGGAAGGCTTTGTTTATTTACTTATCTTTCTACCCTCCTTCCTTTTTATAATGCTACCCTTGTTCTTGCCCTGGGTGTATATTCTTAATAACAAATTTCAGTAAAATTAGAACAAATGAAAACATATGCATCTTAAGGCAATTGTCAAAACAGAAATAATTGCCTAGGTGAAGATTTCAGCAGAAGCAAAATGAGTGAAATAAATATTGTTAAGAGAATCATAATTACATCTCTGAAGACTGCTGCTGTGTAATATTCAATGTAGTGTCAGTAGCTTAGTTTGCAAAAGTTATTGGTCATTATGACGAGGTACATAAAAACGTAGGATCTGGGCTTAGAAGGTCTGTCTAAATACAGGCCCAGTAATTCAGAAGCTGTGTGACCTTGGACAAACTGCTTAAGCCTTCTGGCTTTTTTCCCTGTTATAAAGTCAGAATAATACCAGAATCTCTCTCAGGGAAGGATTATAGGAGTTCCTATATATGAAGCTCTTAAACAGTGCCTCTAAGAGAGTAAGTACGCAGCGAACATGAGGTGTTTTCATTAATCCTTATTTAGATGTAATGATGAAATTAGGTTGCATCCATTTTGTCCATCAAAGCACATCTTGTTCAACAGAAAATAGGAAAACTTAAAAATGGGCTAGATGAAAGCTCAATGGGAATTATACATCTTGCAGTGATAGGTGGAAATTAGAAAGAACCAACAGCTAAAAGGTAGTCTAGATGTAACTGATGTTTTTATAAGAGCAAAAGTTGGGCTTCCAAACACAAGGCAAATCAGCTCAAGAAGTGTTCATCAATGGTCTCCAATGATGGATCTGTGAATAGCTTTCAAACCATCTTTTTGGAAATCACCACACTTTCCAAAAAGGCTCTGCTGGCTCGATAATGGATGTAATGAAGTACAAGGTCACTTTAGTGCAGCAATTCTTATGGTCTTAGCAGGATGGTGGAGCTATAGTGTTCATGATTGGCCCAGACGGAATCTCGAAGCCATTCTGCTTTAGAATTCTATGGTTTTATGATTCACAGTATTTCTCATTTTTTATACACTACTTGAATCCTTAAAACCTTACCTTAGCTTTCAGTTAAAACCTATGAAGAGTAACTCCTTACCTTCAAGGTCACATCAATTTTTTTTTTTTTTTACTATCCTGGGGATGGGGTTTGGGGTCCTGCGCACACTGAGGCAAGTCTTATACCACTGAGCTGCACTGTCAGACCTGTCTCTTCAACCTTGCATAGCTCTTCCTTTTCCAGGTCTCTACGCTGACAGTTCCAGCTACTGTTCCTAATCCTAACCCATATCCCAAATTATAAATGTGTAGATAAAACTGCATATTTTTTCTCTTATTTTACTTTTCAAGTTCTGAGGAGCTCTGATTGCCCTGAATGATTTTACCTGAAGGGAAATTATCGGAGTCTTTGTAGATAATGTCTTTTCCTTTAACTCCTTCATATGACTGCTAACCGTGTCTTCCATCCACCACCCAAACAATGTAATAATGTGAACCTTTCTTAGAGCACTCAAGACAGGGTCTGGGTAACATCACTGAAGGCTCCAATAAGAGAGCAATTGCCCAAAGTCACTGAAACAATAAATCACATTGTTGGAATTAAAAGTTATTTCTGGAAGACTGAAAATTCCACACTTATACCATGCTATTTCTCCTCATAACTTTATTATATCCTCCACATTTTTAATGCAAATTAATGTTTTTCATTTTGGACCAATGAAATAATACCTTAATTAACTACTTTATTAATTATCACTGGACATAACCATCCCTCACTCAAATCTTTGGTTCAGGGAGCTGGTAGATATATCTTTCTGAAATGCAGATACAAACATGTTACTTGGACGCTCCAAGTATAGACTCCATAGATGACACAGAGGGGGCCTTGGATAGTAGGCCCTGCCTATCCCTGCAGAGTGACTTACCCTATAGTTGTCAGGCTCTCTGGTGAAATTAAACTAGGCTTCATTTTCCTAAAAATTCCACAGCCTCTCCTTCTTCTGGACTGTTGAGGCCGTGATTCTAGCTTTGCAGAAAGTTCACTCATATTTTTTGACCCAGGAGTCCTCTCTCTGTTTTTAGACTCCTAAACACGTAAGAACTACTTAGTAAATATCTTTAGACTACAACAACAATAATGCATACTATTTCTTTTTAAAACGAAGGAGCAGCGATGAACATGAGTAAATACAGTAATGTGATTTGCTCAAATGCTATGAAAAGTACATCTGGGGCTTTTGCTTCTAGAAATTGTTTTTCTAGAGTTGACCGTGCATTTGTGAAATGTGGCCCAGTGAGCAGATCATAATTATGAAATATAATGTTTGGATATTAGGCAGTATAATCCTTGCTATGTTCATTAAATATGTATTAGTTGATATTTATAAATGTTTTATATACATTACAAAATGTTAAAATACATTTCTGCTCTATGAATGAATTCATTACAACATTCTACTCTAGTTTTTATTAACCTCTTACCCTATGTGTTCATATTTCCCATCCCATTGGGAGCAATAGGACACTTTCTCCGTATTAGCTCCTCAGAGGTCACTGATATGTTTTCAGTTTGTCTGGTCACTGAGAGTTGGCACAGAGTTACCTTCATAAATGATTCAAGTTAATGGGAAATATTAAAATTAAAGAAATAACAGCAAAAAGGGGCCCCACAAGTGAGAAATGATCATTGGAATATCACTCCTCGGGGGCACCGTCCCACTTAGCCATGCATTAAAAGTAGCTTCAAGGACAGAAGAAAAAGGCAGAGCTGTTGCGTATCCAGTAGGGATGTTTTGGTGAAATGGGTTTAAAATCTTTAGTGTGGGCTCTGGAAAGGTGCAGAATGATTCCGCAAATACATCAATTTTCTAGAAACTGTGGGGGCCTTGGGGATAATGGTTTAAAGGACAAGCAAGTACACCTAATTACAATTCCCTATCACAGAATTAAAAGTGTTCAACATAGTTTGATGTTGAGAATTATTGTTTAAACATGCTGTATCACTCTCTCCATTTACATCAGTGTTCAGCAGAGAGAGAACATGTATGCATGCATGAAGATACACTTGTGACTATGCGGGAAAATAACTACTCCACTTATTATCTGTCTTTTATTCCCTGGTCCTATATAATCCTTGATGGTCACACTTGAAACTCTCATCTAGGTTCCTTCAACCTGCTAATTCAAGATTCTGTACCTTCCTCTTCCTTCTGCTCCCTCTTTCTCTCCTCACAGTTCTCAGTTGAGTTTTTAGCAGTCTGACCACTACCCTTTAAATGTACATCGTAAAGCCTAGACGGTTTTTAGAAACTGAGATAGGTACTTAGATTTTTCTATTTCCTGCATAACTAAAACCTGGAAGAGGTGTAAGATTGAAAATGCATTAGAGTCACCGGAATATTCCAGGCCTATCTCTTATTTGCCAACTGTTGCTCTGCATCCTCTTAAAACCGGAAAGCTTGCTGTTTGGACTGGACATTTGTCTTTGTGTTCTCACATCCTTGAATTAGAATTACACTATGTTAAAGTTGGAAAAGTCCTCACTACTAACCAAGGCCTTCCACTTGAGGATGATGGCGTGGAACAGAGAAATGGGATTGCTCACTAAGGTAAGTAAATACAGAGCCTCCTCAATGTCTCTTGGTTTGCTACTACTAGATCTTTGATCTCCCTCAAATGCTATAGTTTTCTCAGTTTTGTTCTTTACTCTGTCACCCCCAAGGTATTCATTTTGGCACTTTACTATCTGTCTGGATGTTTGTTGTTAGTGTACCCATTCCAGTTTATTAATATCAGGAACTCTGATGTCATTTCTGGTTATGTTCTTGGACTTCTCACTTGTCTCAAAACTAGTATATGATTCTCATCGGAACCTTAAGTTTTGCAGTGCAAGAATGGCACAGGCTTTATTTTCTCTTTCATTTTCTGATGATTTTGTTCAGTGATACAGAATGTTATATGATGGAATTTAAGAAGTGAATATGTCTAAAGAACTGAATATGGCTCCATCAATACAAGAAACAAAGGCTTGACTGTGATGCGGCTTTCTCCACACCTGAAGTGTCTACAGGATCTATGAATTGACCAAAATGAATTAACTGGAACTTACAAGTATATTGATAATGGAAGGACTACTTTAAATAGAACAACATTTGAATTATAGATTACACAGCCAAAACAAAAAGAAAGGCAGAAAGAGTTTTGCAACTTTGCGATGGTAACGGCTGCTGTCTAGTGAGGTCTAAAACCTGCAGAGTTCTGTCGATTATTTTTCATGTCACATGATGCACGCTGGGAGAATATGTTTTTTAATCTTATTCATAAACACAAAATACAGTGCTCACACCTAAATAAAATGAAATCCGACGTGAAAAAATCATGAGCAGAGACTTCAGACCTTTTCCCAGGCACACAAGCTCTTAGAAGAGCAGTCATCTAACCCAGTAGAGAGACCCTGCCCTCAGTGCAGACGGGCCTGGTGAGTGCATGAGTAGTTACCTTATAGTCTGAAGCCAGGTAAGACTGAAATGAAAAGAAAGGTGCAACATATGCATGTGGTCCAAATACACCTTATTTGGCCCTGTATTCGTAGAGACATAGTGAGGTGTTTTTGTTGTTTTAGAATTATAGTGGGAAGTTAAGGAACAGGAACATAATTGTATTTAGAGAATGTATTGCACTTGCCTATTAGCGATTAACACAAATTTTCCATAATGTTTTTGATTTTTATTTTTGAAATTAAAATATAAGAAAAGGCAGAACAGATTAGAAAGCCACAAATGAAATAGAAAAGCAAGACACAGACGTAGATATTTTTAATGTATATAACTGAAAAACAGTCAGCATCCAGCGTTTATCATGATGTGTATATAAAATATACCAATAAAATCAATTAATTAAAAAAAGATCAGCATCCAGAATATATAAAGAATTCCTGAACACCAAGAAGGACAAAACAAAGTGCTCAAAAGGTGAATAAGAAAAAGATGCAATGAGGCAATTAACACAACAAGTACTCCAATGGCTGATAATTATAAAAACATTTCCAGTCCCATCTTGGCAATCAAATTAAAACATGATTCTGCTTCATACGCACTAGACTGAAGCCTTGATATCAGGTAACATCAAGTATTGGAAAGGGTATGGGCAAAGAGAAATACTAATTCATTTCTGGTAGAAGTACACACAGGCACAGTTACCTCAAAAGGTAAAGTCACTACTTTGTGGACATGAAAACCCACTGTATCTCGAGGTGTCTGTCCTAGAGAAATTCTTATATGTGCAGATATAAAGAATTCACTGAGCCCCTGTTCCTGTGGTCCAACAATGAGATATTTTCATGTCCTACACAGCAGAAATAGCTAAAATGTTGTTTATACAATGGGCATAACACAACAATAAATTACTATGGCTTTTGTGCACCAACATGGAGAAAATCTCATAAATAAATCTCACTGAAAATATTTTCAAAACATACATTCTATAAAACTTAGGGTCAAAGGAAGTTTTAAGTTTCAGTGAGGAGCAAATTTTAAAATATATATGGAATGGTAAAAAAAAATTGACATAAAGAGTGTAGTTAACTTTGGGAAGGAAAGAACAGGGTAGAGCTTAATCCAGTTTCTTAACATTTTGTTTCTTTAACAAGAAAGAACTGGTTAAAACAAGAGTGGCCAGGTGTCAGGACAGGGTTACTATCACCTGCAGGGACACAAATGTATTCTCTGCATTTCTGGGTGTGTTTAAAAGGCTTCATACAGAAAAATGTCCATATTTCAGTGTGTATATGTGTGTGTCTGTTTGTGTGTGTGTGTACAGAAAAGAAGGAGACAGAAGACAGAGTCCCTCAGTGTATAAAAGAATAATGAAACATTGCTGATTAGATGAAAGTAATGTCTGTAGTTCTGTTCATCTAATGAAAATGTTTCTGAGGTAGTCATAAAAAGACACAATATTTAAGACAAGGAGATCAAAGAGTTCTAAATCTCCATCATTTGTATAAGTCAAATACTTCAGTGATCAATTTAAGAATAGAAGCATATGTATATAGGGGGTGGGGGTTGTAGGGTGTACGGGGAATGGGAAAAAATGAGAATTAAGTTGTACCATATACTGGTACAAATTTTCAATGTTGAGTGTGATCAGGATGTGTGTATAAAATGTACCAATAAAAATTCAATTTAAAAAAAAAGGTAAATCAGCTGACCCATGACCTTCAGATGTAATCACCCTCAATCCATTCTGTCAGGTGACTGGATGTTATCTCTCTGGTATATCACAACGTACGGAGGTCTTGCTGTTTTAGTTCTACTTAGAGTAAATCCTTGATGGCTCAGAGCTGAGTGACAGGAGTGGATAGAGTAAAGGATGGTAGCCTTGAAAATTCAATTTCTGGCAATAACTTCTGGTAAGTTGGACATGTGGCTTGACCTCTTGGGACCTTTCTGCTGCCATCTTTCAAATGAGGATCATGATATCGACCACCACACAGTACTTTCAGAATATTCTTCTCTTCTTAGATGTCCACCATTAGATAAAGAGAAAGCACTACACAATAACATTATAATGATTTCACTAGAACCTGTAGTATGTGACTCCCTTACAGGAACAAAGCACTTATATAAATTCTCTATATATCCCTTCTGTCAACTAAAATGTTAGCAGAATCTAAACACTTACTTCCTTCATACTGAGTATTTTCAGAGGAAGATACAATCATAAATTATTTCACTATGCAATGAGGGTTAGTGATAATTGCGGAAGAAGAACTGAAACACATTGAAACATCTAACTTCAAGAATGAATGCTCAGGTATCTTTGGACAAATTACAGTATGAATTAGGTTAGATGGTTAATTTTAGAAACAGCTTAAAACTAACCCCTTACATGAACATTTGCATATAAATGTACAAAAAAAAAAGATGCTGCCATGTAGCCTAAAAACTACATCAATCTGCAAATGAACATGGCACTACACCTCTGAAATTCCCCATGTTCTGAAAGCATTAAATATATGCAAATTATTAGCGAACTGCCTCTATGTCTTCTGTAAGTGAAGCTCTGGGTGATGGGTATTAAGGAAATTTGCAAAAGATGTTTTGCATATGAAATCTGTACTATATACTAATTAATATTATGACTTAAGAGTATATGTTTGTATATTATAATTTCATCTAAGTGATAGAATACTTAATATGCCACTTCATTTGTACATTTCAATAGAATTTCATCAGCAAAACAGGGCTGAATTAGACTCTGCTTTACTCTGTTTATTTCAAGGTGATTTACATTTTTTTGTTGACCAATATATGGACATAGTTACCATAGAAAAGACATTTCTATGCCTAAAATTGCCCTGTGAGAATTTGTACCTGAGGATTTCAAAGAGGAAAACCTTTTCATATAACTAGATACTTTTTAGTAAAATGGCATGAACAAAAATAGTGAGAAAGTAGTTATCTGTCTCTAAACATTACTTCAGCTTGGTGGAGAAAATATTTTCCACCATGCCTGTTTCCTTTGATAGAAAGTGCAAACACTTAGATAAGCACATCATACATTTCCTTTTTCTGAAAGAGAAAAAGAAAAAATAGGAGACCAAACAGATAAGTAATACTGTCTAAACTACGACAAACCTCAACTACAATACTGACAGCGTTTGAATTCTGTAAATGAAAGCAAGGACTGCCGCAAAGGCAAAAAGACTTCCTCAGCAAGCAACATGTGTTCTCTGTTATTAGGAAACAGTAGATAAAACTCTGCACAGAGGAGTAACAATCATGAACAATTCCTTTTGCATCATTCCCAGTAACCTGGGGCTTCTCAAAAGCTCTACATGTGGAGCACAGGTTATGACCTATCTTGCTTAGCAGGTGAGTAATGTAACCGTCTCATTGCAGAATGATAGAAAAAAGAAACAAGCCATGAATCAAGATTCAACAGACACAGAATCAACATGCTACATGCCAGTTCTTTTGTCAGTGGTCAAAGCTGTTTTTATTGCCCCAGATGCTCTCAAACCATTGTCTCTTTACTGAACAGTAAAGAATGTGATGCCAACATCTTGACAAAATTTCAACCCCTTGCTAGAGATTATAAATGCTCTGGAAGTTTCTACATACAAAGTTTACTGGGACATATCAAAAATATGTCGAGTAATATTGTGTCTTACGCCTAATCACTTTAGGTTGGCCTTGTTTGCCCCTTTTTGCAATGGCAGTTTATTTATTATTGAACAGTTGACTTATAGAAAGTGAACTGGTTCCCCAGAGACTACTCCAAACTTTGTGGGATCTCATGTCATACTTGTAGTGTCATCAAGGATGGGTATAGACAAAGTCATGACATGAGCATTTTCCTTCATTACTCCCCATTTTTCCATGTGATTTCTGATATTTCTTTCAAATCATCCCTTGGAGTCTATGAATTCTCTTTTTTAAAAATATAATGCTTTAGGGAAGAGCGCCCAAGGACTGAGGTTAGCAGCGGGTGGCTCGGGAAACGGCGACTGTGCCACTGAATCTGCACCGGGTTTGGAGCTTACTGGCCTCCAGGCCCACACCGGAAGAGCACCCAGGGACTGAGTTTAGCAGCGGGCAGCTCGGGAAGCGGTGACTGCAGCACCGAGTCTGCTTCACTGAATCTGCGCCGGGGTTGGAGCTTGCTGGCCTCCAGGCCTGTGCCGGAAGAGCGCCCAGGGACTGAGGTTAGCAGGTCAGAGTCTGATTTTCTCCACAGTAACTGCAGAAGCACATCCAGTCAGCTTGTATTGGTCCCAATACAGACTGCAAAGAGCAACCCAGGAAACACTGCTATTTTAAGGTTCCTAACTATTAAAAGGAAAGTAACTTGGAACAAACAGTGCCAGAAAACAGGGCAG
>PVIR01001695.1:0-116921 GCA_004026965.1 Petromus typicus | reverse complement strand
TCCTCCTGCCTCTGCCTCCCGAGTGCTGGGATTACAGGCGTGAGCCACCACGCCCGGCACTGTGGTATGTGGTACTGGTTGCTGCTGGCTGTGGGTCTCCACACCCAGTATCGTTATGTGGTTACCGGGGAATCGAACCCGGGTCCTTGCGCTTGCAAGACAGGCGCCGGAACCACTGAGCTAACTCCCCGGCCCCTCATAGACTTTTAAATAAGGGGCCTTCTGCAAAACTATTCAAACACCTTCTTAAGATATGCTAATTTTCTCCTCTATTTGATCAAACTGTTGACCTTCTGGCTGTATAACTAGTTATTACCTCAGGTGTGTTTGGAACTATTCTTGCCCTAACCATTCTAAAATGTAATTAGCATCACCAGTCACTGTAGGAGAAGCCTATCACCCAGGGCTGGGATCTCGTTAGCACAAATCAAGCAGAATGGTAAATGTTCTGTGCCCGGGGGAAAAAAATAATCTCTAAGAAGGCATTGAGAGAAAGGTTAAAGTGGGTGATCTAATGGGCCCTCTCTTGCCTACATGTTTGATTTGTACGAGGATCCAAGAACAGAGGAGATTTGTGGTTCTTCTGTTAAAAAAAAATGAAAGCAACTCGGTTTTCTCAGAACTGTGCTTATGCAATGTGGCTGTTGCCGCAGCTCTAGGTCAATCAAGCACCAAATAATACCTCTTATAGCTCTGGATTTTCCCCTCCCAAAAAATGCAGAACATTTTAAGGCGTGTCCCTAACAGTCCTCTCAACAGCCCAGCGAATAGAGAGTGAATATGGGGAAACTGAGGCCCAGTGAGTCTCTCTCATGCCAGGGTTGCTCACACTCTTCCTGAAGCACACCTCCTCTCTTCCACTGGACCAACGGCTCTTTATTTTCTCAACTGAAAACCATTTTGCGCCACCTATTTCATGATTTCAGCACTTGCCCCTAAATTTGGGCTCAATCCCAACTATTATGAAATGTTTTATGACTAATAATGAAGTTCTTCATTCTTGGGATCCCAAAAGCTTATTTTTCCTGGATCATAAGAAGACACTGGAAGCTCCAGCAGGGCTCTGGGTAGTAGAAAGTGCCAGAAAAAGAGCTTCTGAGACTCTGCTGTCCCCTGTATTTTTAAGACTATCACGTGCTTCAATGCACAGGGTTGTATCATATAAATGATAGCTTCCCATTATTATAATAACGTTGCCCTTAATTGCAAAAATATTTCTGACCTGAATTTATTTCTGTCATGGCTGTATGAACAAGCAGAGTCTTGTTTGCCTCTATCGTATATTAATAATGTATTAATTAGCTTACCAGGGCTGCCCAAGCAAGGGGCAGGAAGGATTTATCTGAACCATGGAGACTGAAATGACGCCAACACTTTATTAATTATATTTTGAGGGCAGTCTCAAAATGAAGTAGGGCAGCAAAATGTAGGCCTAACTTTTGAAAGAAGCTAACAATAAACGCCACTCAATTAACAACACATTTATTTGGCACCTCTCGTGAATAGAGGTTGGGAAGCCAACGAGACTAAGACACAAGCATGTAATATCTCTTAGGGGCACTGAGCCTTCCATCAATAAGCTAGAGGCTTCTCAACATATTTTACAGCCATAAAATGGGCCTCTTTAGTTTTATGGTCATTGTTAAGAGGGAAGGTGATATAAGCATTTCGATTTAATGTCAATTAGCGGAAATATAATACATTGAGTCATTATAAATTGACAGCATGGACCACCATTTTTGCCTCTAATGCGACAATTTCATCCAATTCAACCTAGAGTGAAGGGACTCTGGTCACACTGTACCAGCTCCTAACATATTATGCTTTTCATTTTCTTTCTATTTTTTAACAAAATGGTGAACTTCAAGCTGCACTTAGCATTTTTAGAACAACCAATTCTGAAGGGTATAGATAGATCAGAGACTTGACTCCTGCTTTTTATATTTATTTATTTATTTATTTGTGTAGACTCATGCATAATGTATGTCTTGTGGCTTCAGTTTTTTTCGTTCTTATTATTAGATTAGGCCCTTCTCTTGGTTCTGTTCAGAGTCACTGTCCCTGTTTCCTGTCCTTTGCAGGTGACATTCCCCAACTCGGTTTTTAAGCAAAGAATTATCATTTTGATGCAAAAACAACATCTCCATTTCTACCTAGTGTATAGAGATATTTGATTGCATGACACTCCCCTTTTTAAAAAAATATTGCTCTATGGAGATTAAATCGAACTTCAGCCTGTCCCTGAATTACAGGTTACTGGGCAGTCAAAATAGCTGTCCAGGACCAGGGATTTAGTTCAATAGTTTCAGCACCTGTCTTGCAAGCACAAGGACCCAGGTTCAATCCCCCGGTAATCACATACAATACTGGGCATGGAGACTCACGCCCAGCAGAAATCTGTACCACATACTGCAATGCCGGGCATGGTGGCTCATGCCTGTCATCCCAGCACTCGGGAGGCAGAGGCAGGAGGATTGCTGTGATGTGAGTTGGAGGCTGAGCTCAGGGCCAGCCTGAACTACAAAGCGAGACTCTGTCTCAAAAAAAAAAAAAAAAGCTGTCCATATGCATAGCCCACTAAATCTGTTTACCTCATTTCTTTGACATTTAACATGTATTTACTAAGTATCCGTTTTGAATAAGGGCTGAGAAGGGCCTCTGGCCAGTAGGAAGTTGCACCAATAAAAGTGAATATATTCATATAGATGCAAGTTTAATGCTGGCTGTCCCAATCCTCAACATATATTAATCTATCTAATCCTATCTAAGAGAATGTGTACCATTGTTATATCCATTTTAAAGATGAAAAAACAGAGGCCAAAGAGGTTCAGTGAACTCCTAGAACTCAAACCCTCAAGAAGCAAAATGTCAACAATTTACAGTGGAGATATTAAAAAGCAAACACTAAATCAGGCATTGTATGCCTGTAATCCCAGCCCTGAGGGAGGCTGAGGCAAGAGGATTGAAAGTTTGAGTCCTGCCTGAGTAATTTAGCAAGACCCTGTCACCAAAAAAAATATAAACGGCCCGGGATGTAGCTCAGTGGCAGAGCACCCCTGGATTCAACTCCTGTACACACACACACACACACACACACACACACACACACACACACACAGACGTACACACAAACAAATGCTTTTTGCAGACCCTGGACTCAAAGTGATGAATTAGCTGCATCCTCTGGCATGCTGAGCAAGTAACTCTTAGCTAGGGGCCAACTCTTGTCGGATGTCAGAGGCCACTTGCACCTGGGATACAATCCTCCCGTGAACCCACCTGGCACTGGGCCCCCAGCACCTGCAGGGATGCACGTGCTGCCTGATATATTCTTGCAGAGTCACATCTCGCCCTAAATCTTATCACCACCCTGCTGAGGTCCAGGCACTATCAGGAAAACCATCACCCCCCTTCTTCCCGTTATGCCTGATGTGTGAACACTGATAACACATCTAAATTCAGAGAAACTATAGAAGTCATCTCAGTCAACCTGAAAAGTCGAGTGACTCATTCACACCCTCCACACAGGGCTCCTGTGACGAGAGTGGGAGCACTGGTTCTCCTGAACCGCCCCTGAGGCCTCCCAGTGCAGACCCCTGCTCGAGCCCCGACTTCTGCTGTCAGATGAACACTGATTTTCTTTGCGCCAGAATCATCGAAGTTGCCTTAGCGATACAAGGCAAACTGCCCCTGTTCTGTGCTGACTGTGACCCTGCTGTGTACGCCCTCAAGGCAGGCTAAACAAGGTCATCTTGCAAAAACAGTACAGGAAAGAAGTTGCTGACTCTTTAGCCCGAAGAGTAAGTTCCATCACTTTGGAGGTAAAATCATAATATCTAAATATGACTGGATTTATGTCAGGTCTTATCAATGCACACACACCCATGTGGGTGCTGAAACTGCGTTGCGCTGACAGCCCAAAGCAAAACAAAACAGGACAACTGACTTGATTCTCATTAGTGAGACAAGAGCTGGTAAGCTAATGCCCCAGGACAAAGATCAGAAAAACGAGCCAGGGATGCTCTTCTATAGACCCAGTTACTCAGAGGCAGAGGCAGGAGGATCATATTAAGCCAGGAGGTCAGGGCAACATAGCCAGACACTGTCTCAAAAAGAGGGAAGATGCTGTGACTTTTCTACATGCACACACACACACACACACACACACACACACACTCTGGTATAATGAAGACTACAACAGAGCTAGATGCTATTAGGATAGCCAGACTTTCTTACTTAACACCTGAACTTACTAAACTTTCTCAACTACCTATTTCAGTCTCTAGCGAGGCCCTACGCAGCACAGGTAAGAGCAAGGGTGCAAAGCCCTGCCAGCCTGTGTGCCTCCATTCCTTCACCTGTAAAATGGGAATAATAAAATTGAAACAAACTCGCATGAGTTCACCGTGAAGATTAGATAGTAGAGAAAGCCTTTGTGAGTTATCTCTAACGGTGAGATAAAATGGATCCCCACATCCCAGGAGGGAACCAGTGAACTCTTTTTTTTTTCTTTTTAAAAAATTTTTAACTTTAATCTTTGAAGCACTTCAATCTCAGATGTTTAGCCATCCTTGGAGCACAATCTTTCCTTTCATTAAAAACCATTAGGTCTCTTCAAGTTTCTCTTCTGTGGTAAATGATCCAGAGTACTTAATGGATCTGTTTTACATGCTTTAATTCTTTATTCGAACTTCTTAACCATCTCCAGATGCGCTACAGAGAAACAGTGTTGAGGAACACTGTGGTTTTGAAATTCCTTATCATTAGCTCAAATGTTTAAACTCATAGTTTTTTTAAGAGCAAAGTTGTGTTCTTTATCATACGGGTCAGATAGTTCCTTTCTTTTCATATTGCCCAAGATGTCTAGGTCTCAGATGAATAGTTCATCACACACCAAACCAGAAGAGACCACGGGTCATTGGTTCAACATATACTGAGTACTGCTGCGCACCAGGCACTGATGTATGGGATGGGATTACATCTAGGCTACTCTTAGAGGAACTCAGACCTTGAGTTCCTGTTGATTTGTTCCAGATATGCACAAATCCTTGCAGATCTCTCTCTCCTGTCTATTTACCAGAAGTGAGCAGGTGGGCAGGATAGCTTGGGGCAGAAGGGAAGGAAGGCTAAGCTCAGAGAAGGCTTACCCCAGAGAAAACAGGATTATTGAATCCAATTAAAAGGCATTGAGAATTAGGGAGAAAGAGGAGGGTATTCAAAGTGGAAGAGATGCCTATGGGCTTTTGCATAGCCAGTGGTCAAATATGGGCCGTGTGCAATCACAGTTACACAAATCACACAGGAAGCCATGGACAGGGGAGATGGAACGTGTGTAAGTATAAAGTCAGGGAAGAGATGAGGATGTTGGGGTCAGGGAGGAAGACTATCAAGCCTTCTTCTACATAGGCAGGGTGACAGAAAGAAGGGCATTCTTAAGACAGTGTTCAGAGACCTGTTAGAATGGGGTGCCAGGTTTGAGGAAGAAGAAGCAAAAATAGGAAATAGTCCAGAAGAAATTCTAGATCTGTGGGGTGAAAAATCCTGCCAAACAATGTCATGTTGCCAAGCAAAGACAAGTTGGCACAGATTTATGTCCCCAAAAACCCCCCTCAAAGACATAAGTCCTGCTGAAGGTCAGTAGGGAAGATCAGCTTCATGTACTAAGAGTAATATAGGTATTTCTTACTAGCTGATCTACTTTAAATATCCACTAAGCTGTGTGACATATATGAGCTAAGACAAAATTCATGCAGGCATCTTCATTTTCTGTCACTGTGTTCAAATATAATAAGACAGTTATCAGAATCGCAGTTATTTATGCCTTGCATATTATGCATCTATTTATTTATCGTATTCTCTCTCTCTACACACACACACACACACACACACACACACACGTATATAAACTCTGTGAAATCAGACATTTTATCTCTTCTGTCCCCATCTGCATCTCCAGCTCCTAAAACTATCTTTGACTCAATAATATGTGTTGAGTAAATGAATAAATTTCCATGTGGGGGAAAAGACACAGTCAGGGTTTCACTAATGAGGGAAGAAAAGGGGGAAAAAAACCCAACAACAAACAAAACTCAGCTTAAAACAGTTTTTCACAAAAAGATCCAATTTGCAAAAAAAATGGAACTGAAGTTTAAAAGCTATTTTTCTCCCTGCAGCTCTACTTCTGGGACCATCACAGCTGCTGGCTTTAGATGATGGTTTTAACTGCCCAGTTACACATTCCACACAGTCGTACATATTGGCAGAGCTTGGCATCCTTAAATGCCATCGGATCAGTAAGGAAAGGGTGATTTTCCTTATTGATTTAATGTGAGTTTCTCTTTTGTGAAAATCCTGTGTGCTGCTTCCTGGCACCAGTACGGCAAAACTGAACATTGGGGCCCAGAAATAAAAGTATGTCCCTCGTGTTCCTTTCTGATCATAGGATAGCAGACCATTTCCCCTTGCAGGCTGGAGTGCTCAGCCTTTCTCCCTTTAAACTTAGCAGAGTGAGTTTTCCCTCCTGGAGGAAGGAACATATGCTCCTTTTGATCTGTGAAATAGCTCATTCCTGGATGAACTTTAAGCTCCCAAGAAAAGCATGTGAAATACTGTTTGTGATTTGCAGGAGAAATGTTTCATATTCTCATTACTCCAAAATGGTCAGCCCAAGCTACTCTCTCCAAGGTTCTTTTTGCTCCACGAGGAGGAAAAAAAGAACTTCAGGCTGCAGCAGCACGATGACGATGATGATGATGATGATGATGATGATGATGATGATGATGACAATGAGGATGATGATGATGGTGTTTAATCATACCTCCCATGCATTTTACTCAATAATCTCTGAGAGATGACAATACAGAATAGCAAATCAATGGATGACAGATATTTACCTTAAACTAGACCCATGTGTGAACTCTGTGGACTGCAAAGAGGGATGCAGCATGACTCCTGTTCTCTGGGCCCTTACAAATTAACTGGAGAAGCAAACCATAAACACAGTGAAATGAACAGTTGCTAATGGATAACACGGTCCGTAAGTGTGTCACGTGGTTCAGAAAAGGACAGTGTGGGTCAGGATGTAGCTCAGTGCCTGGCAAGGTCAAGGTCCTGCGTTCCATCCCCAGTACCAAAAACAGAAAGAAAGAGAGAAAGAAAGGGAGACTGGGTAACTAGACAGAGATCCTAAAAGAGATGAACTTGAACTGGAGTGGGAGGCAGGAGGTAGAATGAAAAAGGTAAAGCAATGGCACCTCCCATGAACTCCTTGCAAAGTGTCCCACCTGGCTGAGATGGGGTTATGGCTAACAGGGGTGGGAACAGATTGGGAATGACCTTGAATGGCACTCTAAGGACAGTGGACCTGGATGTATAAGCAAAGTGAGTTTTTAAGCAGAAAGAATATGAGCTGAGTAGTGCTTTAGAGAAAGTAAATCTACAGGGACCAATGTAAATTAGTTGGAGGTGGTGGGTATATTTGAGCTAACGAGACCCTGACCCAGGCTGGGAAGAGTGACATCTCCCTCATACAGTGCATCCCATAACTAGCTCTACAAGGTTCATATAAATTTGTGCTTGAAAGGGTCTCATCTCATTGCTATGAGACAGTGACTCCATGATTCTGTGTGTTGCCTAGAACTATCTCTGTGTAGGAGGCTGGGCCTTACAGTTTTACACAGAAAGGCTGAGGCATAGGCTACCGCACAGCACAGAGAATGGAGACAAGGTGGACTATAAAGGGAGAAGGGGCCTTGCACCCCGAAGGTCCATGTTCTCGACTCCCTGACAAAGAAACTGTTCTTTGCTTGGACTCACACTACTGACTGAGCGAATGACTGAGTCAAGGCAGGGCCTCCGTGCTCCTCACTGCGCTCCTCATAGCAGGCTTCCGGGGTGGGCCAGACGCTCTTCTGAGGTGCCTGGGTACAGACTCTAGAAGAGCCCAGAAGCATTTTGGACAAACGAAAGAACTGTGGATTGTTTCTTGTCCCCAGCTGAGACAATCAAAACTCCTCCACCCTGGGCCCCCCAGGCCTAGACTTCACCTTTAGTCCCCACTTCTTCTCCGCCAGCTTCCTGCCTTACTGCTTTCCTGAGACACTCTTATTTCCTGTGTCGTGCCACTGATCATGCTGTCTCTTTGTCTGGAACCCTTGATGTCCCCAGTTTAGGCCTTACCAGGAGGCTTTTCAAGGACCCTGTCCTCCCTCAGCTTGACTGATGTCTCTCTTCTTGGAGCTCTGTGCTATCCACACAGGACTCTGCCAGTGTGTCCCCATAATGTCTTATGCGTCTCTCTCTCTCCCCTCAACTGAGGGGAGGAACTGTACGTATGGGCCATAGAACATCTAACAGCGCTTGGCACTCACTAGACATTCAAATGTCAAATGAATGAATGAATGAATGATAGTTGTCTCTTTGTACCTTCTCAGTGCATTCATTCATCTCATAAATATTTATTGAGCAATTACCTATGATCGGCTCTGGGTAGTTACCCTTAAATGTCAAAATAAACCTATGCACTGAAGTTCCCAATTATGGATGCATAAATTATGTATGTGGCGTGTTAACAGGCGCGCGCAGCAGAGAGCTTGGGCATATCTACAAATACCAGAGCTAGCAAAGGCAGTAAACTGTGTGCCAGATGTCCCTGAAATTTATAAAGAACCAAGAACCAAAAATGACAGTTAGCTCCATAAGCCGAATAAAAGGGAAAAAGAAAAAACGCAAAAGAACAAAAGAGCCTCGCACAGAAGGAAGTGGCTATGTTGTTTTTTTTTTTTTTTTTTCTTCATGCTCAAGCCGGGGGTGGGGAGGATTTATAAAGCATTTTGTGCTGGGCAGGTTCGTGTGAGTCTGAGTTCCTCCAGGGCTGGCTTGTAGGAGCTGTTTGGAAAATTCACTGCCATGCGTGAGTCGGGGGATTGCTTTTTATTCCACTGGAAATTGTTAATGGGGACTGCATTAGCGGCCCCTTAGCGCTTTGCCTGATAGAGAGACAGCAGGTTCGCCCAAGCGATTCTGGATCCCTGATCACTGCCAATTAGGGGAGCATTGTCTGGCTGACATAATCAAGTGAGTATAAATATATTTATCGTGATTGGAATGGGGAAGGGAGACTGCAAAAAGATTGAGGCCGACACTGCCACACGTTACATGGCTCCAGCCTGGATCAAACCCAGCGTGACAGCCCGTGCACAGCAAAGGCGGCCCCTGGCTTTAGAGGCGCAGGCACAGTTGAGAATTCAGGCCCCAAATCATTTTTCCCCAAAGAGGCCCTGTCTCTCCTTATTTTTTTCTCTCTGCTTCTCTATTTTTTTTTTTAAATTCATGTTTACTTCTGTGAAAACTGAAAAGAGAAGAGAAACCACATCGAGCACATTTTCATTCCATCCTGTTGGCCACACTGCCCCCACTCCGCTTCTCCTCGGTTCAAAGTGACAGTGGGCGGCCCCATCACACAGGGCCCACCGCCCTCTGCGTCACCCATGCGTGCCAGTCCCTGTGGCCACGGAGTTATTTCATGGCCGACTTGTGGAATTTCTCTGAGGAAACCTGTGATGTGTCTCCACGCTGGAGCTGAGAGACCCTGGTAAAAGTAGTCCCCTTCCAGAGACTAGATATGAGAGGGATTTCTCCCGTGTAAAGGGCTGGAAGGAGGAGGCCGCTTCAGTCACGTCCGGTGCTGTTCCTGTAGTCAGACTGGAGAGCCGGGTTTGTGTAGACATCAGATTTTAAAATGTGGGCTGTGGCTCTTCCTCCTCACACAAATGCCCGGGGCCAGATACAAATCCCCAAAACACATTGTTATGGGGACGTCACTGACAAAACTGAGATCTTGGCAGAGACAAGACCGTTTGACGACGGCCACTGAGGGAGCTAAGTTGACGTTAGCTGTTTTCTTTATCCACATGACACGTGTACTCGCTCTTGTCTCCTACCTTGAGGATTGAGGACCCTTCCCAGGGATGACCGTTCCTTCCCTGTGCAGTCTACTGCGTGTCATTGTAGGGACAAGTTGTTCTCAGGCCTCTTCCTGAGTGGAACAAATACTGTCTTATTATTGGTAGCACAGTCCACACATGAAGAGGTTGGTAGGAAGGGACAGGTATGCAAAATAAATAAGGAGCTCAAGTAGGAGAAATGTCATTTATAGGGATTTGTCTGTCTGAAGGCATCTGACCTTCCATGGCTGGTTTATTCCTGATGAATTTTTCCTCCTTCGGCTCCTCCAAATTGTCAAAACCAAACACATTTAGCCAGGTACCAGAAATATGTATTTGTTTTCCTGTGCAAATCTTAATGGATGAAACACCTGTTTTGTTGTGTTTTTCTGTCTTCTGTCTCTTGCCAGACATATTGTTTTTTGAGACGTAGAACTCATTTTCTCTCTAAGGGAGAAGGAAGGTCATTCCATATTTACCTGCTTACAAATTTCTACTTAGAGCGAACATAGAGGGAACACTTTCAATGACTATTCACCTCATTTGAACCTGACGGATACACAGCCACTGTTCCTTTTAAATTGGCTTAATTTTCTCTCGCTGGCACTTATTTCCCTGAAGCAAAAAGATTTCTTAGTTCTGAATATGTTTGATTCTGCTTTTGAGGAAAGTATCTGACCCCTTTGAGTCTGGTTGTTCGGTAAGCAGTAGGTTTGATTACATCTCTTTTTGTTGTTGTTTATGGCGAACTTTTTTTTTTTTTTTTTTTTTTGAGACAGGGTCTCGCTTTGTAGATCAAGCTGGCCCTGAACTCACTGTGTAGCCCAGACTAGCCTGAACCCCTTGGCAATCCTCCTGCCTCTGCCTCCCAAGTGTTGGGATTGCAGGCATGAGCCACCACGCCCGGACTCTGGCATTTATTGAAGAGCCTTCCTGTGCTGGGTGCTTGGGTTCCTCTGAAATTCTCTTCAGTCGAAGGCTGGATGGTGCCAGTTATCTAAACACTGGCTCCCTCGCAGTCTGTGGGTTTTGTGCTGTGTAGGTGCAGTCACGAAATAACCACCGACCAGGAACTAATGCTGTTTCCTAAGCAGAGCTGGAGTCAAGTCAGATACCAGGGTTGTCCGTCAGCCCAGCCCTGCGCACGTTGCTCTTTTCTTGGGAACCTCATCTTCCTCCTTACAGATGCCAATGGGAACCATGAAATAATAAAATAAAACCAATCAGAGAATCTAGTCTAGCCATGTAATATTGGCCCAAATTACATATGGTCATTAAAAAGGTGTTTTTGACCTAAGCATTTGGGTAGGCATTTACTGTAGAGATGTCTATTGTTTCAATACAGGGATAAAACCTCCTGAATACTCAGAACTCTTGGACGGGGTGGAATTTTGCCTCTTAAATCACTCTGGCTTATTTTACTCAGGATATCTCTGGCTAGGAAGTAGTAAATGAGAAGTGAGAAGTCTGGTAAGTGGTAACGTGCTAATGTCAGTTTCCTGGTGCTGGTACTTCAGGGTAGTGATGTCAGATGTCACCGCTGGGGAAAGTTGAGTGAAGAGCACATCTTTCTAGTGCATTTGCAACTTCCTCTGAATCTATAATTATTTCAAAATGAAATTTCTTTTCTTTTTTTTTTTTGGTTTTTTGAGACAGGGTCTCGCTTTGTGGTTCAGGCTGGCCCTGAGCTCAGCCTCCAACTCACATCACAGCAATCCTCCTGCCTCTGCCTCCCCAGTGCTGGGATGACAGGCGTGAGCCACCATGCCCGGCACTGTGGTACGTGGTACTGGTTGCTGCTAGGCATGAGTCTCCATGCCCAGTATTGTATGTGGTTACCGGGGATCGAACCCAGGTCCTTGCGCTTGTAAAACAGGCGCCGGAACCACTGAGCCAAATCCCCAGCCCTCAAAATGAAATTTCTAATGAGAGAATGAGGAAGGAAGGGAATGAGTGGATTGGCAATTAGGAGATGTAAGTGTTTGTTTTGGTTTTAGTCCCTTGCTGGACAGATATTTTTATTTTTTTCCCCTCTGTCCTCTTTCATGGATAGATCTTGTGACTACTCAGGGATCACAGACAGGCTTCCTTTTCTATGGAACAGAAGAAAGAAAATAAAGCAGGCCAAGGGCCTTCAACTTTATATTAGAAGCTACCACTTCCTGCCCCTCCCCTTGCCTGCGCAAACCCCCCTCCTTTGTCCACACTTCCCCGGTTCTCCTTCCCTCCCTCCCAAAGGAGAGAGGCCTGACATAATCAAGTGAGACTTCGCTCCCTTCTGATGCCCCAGAGGCTCAGTCCTTCCACCGTGAGTGCTCTGGGCCAGTTTGTCCTTACTTAGTGTATTCGCGGCAAATTTGCGTCGTCGACACCTGGACTTGTTTGGCTGAGATCTACATCTACCTATCAAACTCGCAGGCTGGGATCTTTGGCATTGCAAACTCCTGTTATATCACCTCTTTGCCTCTATTCCCTGATCCTGGGAAGCACCACTGCCATATGCCACGGTGCCTGAGGAAGGACTCTCAGGATCGCTGTAGACCCATGCTGTCCCACGGGGTCTAGTGTTCCTGGACCAAACTAAGATGTACTGTATGTAAAAAATACATGCCAGATTTCAAAGACTTAGGGAATAAAAGAGGGCGACATATCTCAACAATATTTTATATTGACTTCATGCTGAAATAATGTCTTACTTATAGTGGATGAATAAAATAATTAAAAATAGTTTTTAACAATTTTTTAATGTACCACCAGAATACTGAAGATTACATATGTGGCTCACACTTGTGACACACTCTCCATTTCTAATGGACTGTGCTATTCCAGGCTCTTCCCTGACTTTTAACCACAGCAAACTGGTCGATAATTCATAGCAATTCTCTTGAGGGAGAATAGTGGTTAACTGCGTCGGCCGAGCTTGGATTCTGACTCCACCATTTCTTGAGACATATGAACTTGGGGAATTACTCTCTTTGTGCCTCGGTTTCCTAATCTGTCAGCTAATTATAATAATACACTTGATTTCTCAGATTGATTGTTTGTTGTGAATGGTCCTGGGGTTTGCCCAGACTCTTGCACACATTAAATGAGACCCTGTGTCCAAACCACTTACCGTGAAGATGACAACATGTGCAAAGTCCAGTGTCAAGAAAAAAGCCATTGCCTTTATCTGTCACGGCTCAGGCCTTTAGCATTTCTAGCCATGATCACAACAACAGCCACTCCATCTCCTGTCTAGCCTGGCTTCTAATCTCCAAACTGCCACCACACCAAACATGCTGTAATATGACTATTGCCCAATTTTCCGGGCATCTCCAGGCCCCCACGACGTGCTTTAACTCCAGTCCCTTCTCTTGCCACTCACGAGGACCACGAAGACCCGGTCAGGTTCCCACCTTCTGTTGTACACGCTGATCTCTTCAGTGTGACAGTTGTGCTTTCTGGTCTCCCTTGACTCTTTTCTGCAAAACAGTTCAGGTGTCACCTCGTTTGGGAAACTTGCCCTGGCCCCTCCTATTCCACCTTCTCCCTAGGCTACCTCAGGAACCTCTCCTTTGGTTTCTTAAACCACTTGAGGTTTGAGTCCTTTAATTCTGGTCTGGGACAAGTTCTCTAGTCTACTCTGCATCTCCATGCTCAGCACAGTGCCTGGCTCAGAGTGGGGCCTGGGAAAGGTTTGTTGAGTGAATGCATGAAGCATAGAGATACCTTAAGAAAGAAAAGTCGAGTAAGAGCCCAGTGAAGAAAACTTGTCAGTTAGCACAGGGAGAAATTGCCACTTCCTGGTGGTTCAGAGTCAGAAATGAGAGAGAGACCTCTGGGCAAGGGGTCAGGGATAGAGGGTTTGGAAATGTAAAGAATGTAAAAAGAAAAGACCATGAAAAGGGCGAGAGCCAGATTTGGTACAGCTGATGGTTTAGTAACTTCCTCTAAAATAGTTCCAGGAAGAAGCAAGGTACTAGGAAGACACAAATCACATGAAGAAGGGAAGAGGTATCACAGGTGGCAGGATTTGTCAGCAAGACTGGGTGATACACAAGCGATTCAGGCAAATGTCAACGTGGTGACTACATGATGGGATTACTAATAATTGACTGGGGCTGGTGCCCAGGAATTCAGCACTGCGGTGCAAGCGCCAAGCATGGGAAATTTTGACAAGTCATAGGTATGAGGAAATAGATACTGAAGTTTAGAATAACGATGTGAAATGCCAGAATAACTGCAAGAGAAATATCTGAATACACAAGAGGGCTTGAAGGATCCCTGCTCTGCCACGAATATGGATTACCAGAAAAGTCACTTGTAAGAACACAAATTCTAATACGGAAAACCTTATCGAAGCACGTAGTACTGCAGAACGCATAATGGTGCAAGCTTGCCTTTGACCCGCACAAAAAAGGCAAAGAAAATAGGAGCTTTGTTATTTGGTGGCTCACACTGCAGCCTGCGGGGCAGCTTCCGAATGCTTCATCCTAGAGCCTGATCCCCAGGCCTGCCCACCCCCCAGGTTCCAAGGGAAGGTTGCTGGGGAACAGGCATTGAGGGAGATGCATGCAGCTGGGAATGTCAGGGGGAAAGGGGACGAAGAGCAAGTGACCCCTTGCCATTACTTTCCACAATGTTTCACAGTATCTGTCTGAAGGAAATATTTTTGTATTAAAAATGTACTTATTGCTAGATATGGCAGCATTCACCTGCAATCCCAGCTACTCAGGAGGCTGAGGCAGGAGGATGGCAAGTCCATGGCTAGTCTGGGCGATTTAGAGACTCTGTTTCAAAATAAAAGGTCACGTGGGCTGTGAAGGTGACTCGGCAGCAGAATGCTTGCCTGCCAAGTTGAGGCCCTCATGGGCTGCGTGAGGCCTCCGCTAGATTGGAAGAGCAGTGGGTGGATTTCAGCCTCTACTACAGCTTCCGCCAGCGCCCCTTGGGCAGTGAACAGCCTGCACAACTGTACAGTGGTGTGAGTCAGAGAGCAGAAGGCAAACCTGCAGACAAGGTACTTCCGAACAACAGGAAGCCATTTACGAAGGCTTGTTGGCCTGTGGGAGGTGGAATTCTGAAGTCAGTTGGAGAGACAGGATGGGGAGAGATTGCCGAAGGCCTGACTGACCCGAAAGGCTCCAGGGGATCCGGGAGGTCACGTGACAAGGTGCAGCTGACAGACGGTGAATGGGAGAAAATGATCCGCCGGAAGATAGGTGAGAAAGCTTCAACACGCGGTGGTCTTCGCTTGATCCATGGGGGGAGGTGGGGTGGAGGAGAATAGGAGCTCGGGAGGGTGACAGCAGCCTATTCAAAGACATAACCAAAACAAATCCCATGGCTCAGAACAGAGGACCCAGGGGAAGGACAGGACACACCAACAAGGCCGGGAGTGGGTTTCTCTCGCTGGGCTCCTCTCCAAGGACCGCCCTGCAGGAGGAGTTTGATCTGTTGTGTCCCATTTCCTGTCCACTGGGGTTACCAGCCTGACACACAAGGAAAGGGCCCCGGGCCTGGACAGCTGGATGTCGGCAAGACACTCGGTTACACTTTTCATAAGACCCCAGAGGACAAAATGAAGTTCCATTTGCCGAATCAGTGGCTTATCCTGCAGGGTCTGAACTGGATCCTCAAAAACGCTGATTAAAGGGTTAACATCAGCTTGGAAGGGAGCTGGGTGGGCTGATCCTTGCCTGTAATCACAGCACTCTGGGGAGGCAGCAAAATCACAAATAAGAGCCTACCTTGGGTAACTTAGCAACTTAAGCAAGATCTGGTCTTTAAAAAATAATATAACAGGGGCCGGGGAGTTAGCTCAGTGGTTCCGGCGCCTGTCTTACAAGCGCAAGGGCCCGGGTTCGATTCCCCGGTAACCACATAACAATACTGGGCGTGGAGACCCACACCCAGCAGCAACCAGTACCACATACCACAGTGCCGGGCGTGGTGGCTCACGCCTGTCATCCCAGCACTCGGGAGGCAGAGGCAGAAGGATTGCTGTGATGTGAGTTTGAGGCTGAGCTCAGGGCCAGCCTGAACCACGAAGCGAGACCCTGTCTCAAAAAACCTAAAAAAATAAAAAAATAAATAAATAAATAATAATATAACAGGGCTGGGGAGTTAGCTCAGTGGTTCCGGCACCTGTCTTGCAAGCACAAGGGCCTGGGTTCGATCCCTGGTGACCTCATACAACAATGCGAAGCATAGAGACTCATGCCCAGCAGCAACCAGTACCACATACCACAGTGCCAGGCGTGGTGGCTGATGCCTGAAATCCCAGCACATGGGAGGCAGAGGCAGGATGATTGCTATGATGTGAGTTTGAGGCTGAGCTCAGGGCCAGCCTGAACTACAGAGCGACATCCTGTTTCTAATAATAATATTAATAATAATAATGGGCTGGGAATGTGGCTCATTGTGAAGACCCAGGGTTTAATCTCCAGGGCTGGGAGAAAAAAAATTTTGAAGGGAGACTAGGTGAAGAAAGTGAGTTCCGAGAGTCCATGGATAGATGACCACACCACCGGTGAGTGAAGGAGCCAGAATCTGAACCAAGCTGTGCCTAGCTCCAAAGTCCATGTCCATTTATTATGGGATAAAAACCCAAAAGGGTACCAAATGCACTTGGGGGGAAAAACAAAGTGAAAAGATGTAGCCAGAGGGTAGAAGTAGAAAACCATACAGAATAGACTGTGATAGATGGAGTAATTAGCCAATGGTGAAGAATGAAAATAAGAAGAAAGTCAGAAGTTACACACGAGCCCCTGTAATATCCGCAGTCGACACAGAATACTTGTTTCCGTCTTCATGGAAACACCTGGCTTCTAGCTGCCATTGTTGTTTACTTTGCAAACAGCCACATTTGGGGTGGCTTTTATTTTTTAATTCTTAGCACAGAATTTGGACTGAGAGGAGAGACTTTTCGGTTCAGTATAAACACTTCAACATGTTTTTAGCACATTCTTTTCAGTCCTCCCTTCCACTAACTGATGTTTCTGTCATGTCAGTGAGTATGGGGAAGATTCACCAGTTTTATGTATTGTTTCCAAAGTGGAGAGCATGGGATTTGAGGCTCTCCTTAATCAATATTAGCAACTGAAAAAAAAAAAAAAGAGAGAGACTCCTCTTAAGATAAATTGAGGTGTGCCTTAATTTAACCAAATACAAGTTACAAAGACCTGAATTTTTCAAAAGTAAGGAAATTCTAATTATTCACTTAGTGACAGTATTTACACCATCACCCTGTTGATGGTGATTTTTTAGTAGCTTTTTTTAGTAGCTTTTCCTGGTGATTTGCTGTATAAAAATGTCATTACCCCTAACTTCTCAGAGAGTGACTTACCAGGCAAAGTGAGCTCAGTGATTTATGAGTTCAGGTTCGCTTTTGCAGGGTTTGAAATTGGTGAGCTAAAAAATGACCAGCATTCCAATAATAAATGGGTACTTGGGAACATAAGTGACAAAAAGATTGAAGTAGTTGTGGTCACTTCTGTGCTTTGTTCACATAAGGACTACGGTAGCTCAGAGCGTGGAGAGAAAAGGGAAGTGGACGCTGAGCGTATTTATAAACAGTGTCACCACTCTGAAAACAGAGCAAGATGGAGGCTTTCAAATGTAGGATAAATAAATCAAGATTTCGCAGTCCAACTCAATAAAAGCAAACATGGGAGGCTGGGGATTTAGCTCAGTGGTTCAGGCATCTGCCTGACACGCACAAGGTACCAAGTTGGATCCCTGGTACCACATATCACAGTGCTCAGCGTGGTGGCTCACACCTGTAATCCTGGCCCTCGGGAGGCAGACGCAGGAGGATTGCTGTGAGCTCAAGGCTCGCCTGGGCTACAAATTGAGACCCTGTCTCAAAAAGCTAAGACAAACAAACATGAAATAAACAGAAGGGAAGAGAAGAAGAGAACCTCAAGACCCCATAAAATCCGGGAGATATATCCGGGAAATCATGATGACTTTAGAAAATAGGAAGGGGGGGGTGAAATTTGGAAATTTATAAAATTTTGTTTGTCTGTCAGTCTGTCTGCCTTGGTGTCTCTTGCCTTTCACTCTCATTTTAACCCGCCCACCCCTTCTGATAGGGCCCGTTAAATGATTTCTTAGTGCTTCATTTCTGTTTGGTTTTGCCAGCAGGATTCCCTGTGTGTCCGTGGACAACTATTATTGCGTTAGGAAACAATCAGTTTAAAATGAGGAAGCGGCAGGCGCTGCGTCAGCCCTGCAGCAGAGAGGGGCTCGGAGGAACAGCCGTCCCGCAGGCTTTGTTTTGTTGTTGTTTTTGGATTGACGTGTTCATGGTGTTATTTTAATAAGTAAAGTGTAAGAGAATAATAATCAAAGCATTTTAGGTAGACCTTTTTCCCATTAGATTCATGACAGGTTACTAATGTTTACAGGAGGAAGACAAGGACTCGGAAAACAGAATATATTGTGGGGGGAGTTGGTGGGAAATGGAAGATGAGAGCAAGGGAGAAGGAGGAAAGAAAGAAAGGGAAGATGCAGCAGTTCATGAGTTTATGAACTGGCAGTATTTGTGGGTTCGTGTGTCTGCAGCTGCCGAAAGCACGTGACCGCCAGGTCTAAGGTCAGCCAGGTTCATTGCCGCCTTCGCCTCTTCGACTAAGAAGTAATGGGCTTGAATTTCCTGGGTGTGAATTGCTGCTGTCATTTTCCTGGATGAAAGACATCCGCATGGGAAGGCTCCAAGAACCTAAGCTAGCTAGCAATTATCCTTAACTGTACCAGGTCTTTTGTGATTTTGCCAGTACCAGGTCTTGAGGCCCAGTGACAAAGCAAAGAGCACGAAGCCTTAGAGGCCGACGGACTAATCTGTGGCTTCTGTGCCCCCTCCATAAAATGCAGATGCTAATAACAGCGTTGCCAAGAGTGGTGGTTTGTAAAGCCTCTGGCATCTGATGAACCACACTGATAAATGCCAATTTATTCTTAGCAGGCTGATATTTCAGACCCTGGCCAAGTTTGGTGTTATGTCCCCTCTGTGGCTGTTCAGGTGCTTCCTGTTTAAAGTCAGCAATGCGTTGACTGAGCTCGGCATGGATGGCAGGGTGTAGAAGTCAGATCATCGCCACGTTTCCTTTCGCTGCCTCCCCACGTCCCCTCAGCTGGTCTCTCTCTCCCTGCCCCCCAAGGAGTCTTGGTCGCAATGTGTGGCGGACAAGGGCGACACTATACTCAGGGCACCATCGTCAGGTGAGAGAAGCGAGTGCCACCAGTGCAGCCACTTTCCACCCAGGGAAAATGGGGAGATGGGGCTGAAAGGCCAAAAGGGGAATATGCTTGGCTGATTTACACTTTTTTTTTTGAAACAGGGTCTCGCTTTGTAGTTCAGGCTGGCCCTGAGCTCAGCCTCAAACTCACATCACAGCAATCCTCTTGCCTCTGCCTCCCGAGTGCTGGGATGACAGGCGTGAGCCACCACGCCCGGCACTGTGGTGTGTGCTACTGATTGCTACTGGGCGTGAGTCTCCATACCCAGTATTGCATGTGGTTACCGGGGCTCGAACCCGGGTCCTTGTGCTTGCAAGACAGGCGCCGGAACCACTGAGCTAAATCCCCGGCCCCTGATTTACACTTTTCAAAACAGCTTTGAAATTGTTTTTCTTTATAAGAAATGTTGGTAGATTACCAAAATCCAAAACAAAAACAAATGAACAAACAAAAACACCTTGGAGAGTGAAGCAGTCTGCATCCCCCTTCTTGCAAGGCCGGGGGGACTTTGAAGGAACTTGAAAAACCTAAAATAGATTGCAGGGAAAGCTGTCGATGGGGAAGGTGAGTCAAAAATGGCAGAGATAGCAAGGGAGAGAGACAGAGGCAGAAACAGAATTGCTGGAGAAGAAACGGAGGCACGGAGCAGATAAGGTTCCCCAGCTCCCAAGGGAGGTACAGTGAGCTCCCCAGGCTGGGGCCACCTCCGCTGACAGAGGGGGACAAGTCAGGAGAGCCCGAAAGGAATGTGCGTCAGATCAGCGGAATGTGTGTGGTCTGCTCAAAGCAAAAGATATCCTTCTTACCAAAAATTGAGGACTAAGAAGATTTAATGCAAAAAGCTCTGAAGTACAATGATTTTGATTATATTAGACAGAATGGAGTGGCCTAAAGAAAAACAAGGTGATAAATAGGGAAGGAAATGGAAGAGCAAGTGACTGAGGTTTTGTCTTGCGTACCCACGAGTTACAAGCAGGACAGAGAGGACCTGCATGGGGCTGTCCCCTGACTTCCACTTCACTCTTCTCCCTGCCTGTTCCCCAAAACCCCAAAACAAACTTAATCAGGGAAAAAAAAGAGCTAATTTTAAAAAGAAAAGCATCTTTGAGACCAGTGAAATCTCCATAATCCACAGAGACAGACAGGGACTAGAAAGCAGCAACTTGATTAAAGAAGGATACAAAGGAATTATAGAAAACTCTCCAGTTGTATAAAGTTTATAAGCATGAAAAATATGATATCTGTTTGGCTTCCTACCCTGGAAACCAAGTACCTTCTAACTGGGAAATGGCTTCCATTTGGAAACTAGGAAGAGATCACAAGTCTAGGCCAAAAAGCCCAGCAGGTGTTGGGTGTCCTAGGTCAGACTGAAACCCTAAGAGGGTGAATGAGAGTCTGTGACGGGGACACCAGAGCAGAAACAGCAGGGGTAAGGGAGAGCCAGGCACACCTACAATCCTAGCTACTCGGGAGGCGCAGGAGGGAGGCTCAGGGCTTTGAGCCCAGCCTGGACAACTTTGTATCATTCTGTCTTAACATAGTAAGGGCAGGTAAAGGCATCTCTGTCCTTGTCACATAGGTGGTCATGGGCTGAGGAATTTAAGCCTCAGAAGACGTGCAGGAGGAGATGACTTCTGCAGGCCTTACAGACTGATAAGAGAGATAGCAGTACTTTCCTGCATATGACTCAGTACCTCACTCAAGAACCAGCTGCCCATTAGTCTCCTGTCATTGGAGACAGCTCTGTTGGCGGCATTCCGCAGAAAGAAGCACAAGGAGGATGGATTGTTATTTGAGGAGCGCACCTGTGCACAGGACAAGAATGGATGGGAGGGGGGAGGTTGTCTTAGCGGCGTCTGTTCATAAGCTCTTTGCTCATGGTCCCCAAGCCTAGCACCCGCAGGTCAGTGCCAATGAGTGATTGTTCTCGGACTAGCAGCAGAGGGCCCCCCTCCAGTTCTGTGTGTTCACCCCTACCGCTCTTGACGGGGGATTTGTGCTTTCCTGGGGCTGAGGAAAGGAAAAATAATAAGTCACTCGAGGACAAGAGAAAAATGAATGTCCCATATGCACAAAAGCGCTTAACATGGAGGCTTTTAGAGGGAGCTAGAATCTCAGCCTAACTAGCCAGCGATGGTTGGGTGAGGTATGTTTTTCTCGTCCTTGCATACTTTGGTGACAATACAATTGGGAATCTTCTATTCCCTAGAGAGAGCCCCTGTTCCAATGAGAAGGCTGTTTGTTCTCCTGGGATCCTGTCCCAAAAGAAAACGGCCCTGAATCTCTGACTTGGGAGGTCCAGATAAGCAAAGCAACAAAATGAGCAAGTCTCTTGAAGCAGGGACGTTGCGTGCCATTTCCAAGTGCGTGTCGACCAGGCCCGATGTGGTGCCAGCCATGTCAGGAGAAGCCAGGGCAGCTTGGAGCTGCTGCGATTTCCACCCTGCACTCTGCACCAGGTTTCAGATTCAAGTCTCCAGAGAGACCAGAAATCAAACTTTTCCAGAAATTATTCGAGGGTTTCTATTTTAGAAGTTGCAGAGAATTAGTTAAAGATAATTCGTGGGAATTAAATAAAGGTAATTCAAGAGCAGACACAGTAAAGAAATATGGAAGACTTGTTCGACCTTCAGCAAGAGAGTTAATGTTTCCAGCACGGCTGATTAGAAAGGATCCGATGGGCAGGGGATTCTGCTGGTATAGAATAAAATGAAAATGTTGTGACCTGAGAGGCTAAAATCTAGAAAGTCCAGTGCCTAGACTCAGCCTGAGCTTTGCTATTCCAGAATGGATTGATTTGGGTCTCAAATGAACATTTAAGCAGCAGCAGGCAGGTAGCTATGAATTATTTCTCCACCCTGTGTTTAACGAATTTTCCAGATGGGCCATTTGTAAACCCATGAAAACAGAAAGGCCCCAAATACAGCCCTGAAGTTCTGATAAGATAAAATCAAACAATGAGGAGTTTCAACACAGGATCATGAACCTAGGATCAAAAGACAAAGTGAGGGGCCGGTGACTCCTTGGGGTGAGTCAGGATCATCAGAAGGAATTTAAGCCTCAAAAGATCTCGGGAGGAGATGACTTCTAATTCTCTGTCCTCTAAGCAGTTCTGTATGTTTTAGGCGGTAGACTCTGAACTGTTAACCGTTATATGCTTTCAAACTGACGAGGGACGATGAGGATAATCACCAAACCTGTCTAGATAATGATTCTAGGGTCTCAGAGAGGCAGAGCAAAGTTCTGAGATGCAGTCATCGTTTGGGGGTACACCATTGCCCTCTATTGGATTAAAGAAATCAGGCTCCTTAGTGTGGGTGTGAGTTTCATGATCTCTGGCTGAATTTGCTGAAAGATTGGGCCACCTCGGAGGGAAATTAATGGATTCTGCTGTCTGCTGTCCCATCCCCGAGGAAACCTACTCTAGTTATTACCCTTCTGATGGCATGCCATATGTCACACTTTTAGTCACTCAACTAACATTTACTAAGTGGCTACTGAGCACAGTTAGGGATGGCGGGGCTTCTACAGAGAAATAGTAAGAACTATCACTGGCTGCACACCTACTGTGTGTCAGGGCTCTGCATGAAAACACAGTGATTCCCCAAAGTGAGTGTGGTTGCTCCCAATTTATAAATAAGGCAACAATGGCACCCAGGAATCGACACTTTATAGGTTCAAATCCAAGTCTATCAACTCTTTTTTGTTTGTTTGTTTTATAATTTTATTCAAAGTGTTAAAAGATCTCACTCTCCCTTCCAAAATATTTTACAGTTAAAAAAATTAAAACTTTCCAGCTACTGTACAGACTGCTGCTCCTTTTTCTTGGAATCAGCCTCTTCGGTGCTTAAGTCCACTAAGCTACAAATCTGTCAAGAAACTTGTAAACTGGGCCGGGGATTTAGCTCAGTGGTTCCAGCGCCTGTCTTGCAAGCGCAAGGGCCTGGGTTCGATCCCCGTTTAACCACATATAATACTGAAGTTCTGAAGTTCTGATAAGATAAAATCAAACAATGAGGAGTTTCAACACAGGATCATGAACCTAGGATCAAAAGACAGAGTGAGGGGCCAGTGACTCCTTGGGGTGAGTCAGGATCATCAGAAGGAATTTAAGCCTCAGAAGATCTCGGGAGGAGATGACTTCTAATTCTCTGTCCTCTAAGCAGTTCTGTATGTTTTAGGCGGTAGACTCTGAACTGTTAACCGTTATATGCTTTCAAACTGACGAGGGACGATGAGGATAATCACCAAACCTGTCTAGATAAAGATTCTAGGGTCTCAAAGAGGCAGAGGTGGAGACTCACACCCAGCAGCAATCAGTACTGCATTCCACAGTGCTGGGCGTGGTGGCTCACGCCTGTAATCCCAGCACTCAGGAAGCAGAGGCAGGAGGATTGCTGTGATGGGAGTTTCCGGCTAAACTCAGGGCCAGCCTGAACTACAAAGCGAGACCCTGTCTCAATAAACCTAAAAAAAAAAAAAGAAAGAAAGAAAAGAAACTTGTAAACTAAAAGGGGAAATAGGACATAGATGATAGGACATAAATGTGTGCCTTGGTATCAATGTGTGTATCAAGGTCTGTCAGACTATAGCCAGGGGCCCAGTCCAGCCTGTCACATGGCTTTGGTTTTGAGCAAGACAACTATTACATTTTTAAATGGTGGGAGGAAGGAATCAAAAGAATAATAATACTGGGCTGGGGATTTAGTTCAGTGATTCCAGTGCCTGCCTTGCAAGTGCAAGGTTCTGGGTTCGATCCCTGGTAACCACATACCACAATACTGGCCATGGTGACACACACCCATCAGCAATCAGTATCATATACCACAGTGCTGGATGTGGTGGCTCACGCCTGTAATCCCAGCACTCAGGAGAGCTGGAGGATTGCTGTGAGTTCAGGGCTCACCTGGACTACATAGTGAGCTCAGGGCCAGCCTCAACTACAACTACACGGTGAGACTCTGTCTAACAAAAAAAAAAAAAAAAAAAAAAAAAGAATTATAATACTTGGTTCCATGTAAAAGCTATATAAATTCAGATTTTTGTGACTACAAATAAAGTTTTATTGGAACAAAGCTCTGCCCATTCTCTTATTATGTAGGGCTGCCTTCCTGGCTACCAGAGTTCTTTTGAATATGGGTGAATATTTTCTTTCTCTGAGATGAAATATTCTCTAGCAATAGGAGAGTGTTTTCAAATGTTTTCAGAGTTGAGAAGAGAGGAAACTAATATGTATTTGGCCCCCAATACAGGAAGCTACAAGCAATATACAGGTGTGCTCTGTTTTAAGATTCAATGCCTGAAGAGCTAGATTTTAAAACAGATCAATTAAAAGGTGGCTATTTGCATAACAAAATTCCCTTTTCATTTTAGAAAGGGATTCACCACCAGGTTCCTTTGTAGACTGAGCCTCCATAATACATGTTAATGTGATTCCATTTACAAATACTCTACTCAGAATAACTTTTCAAGAACATTCCTATTGTGTACAGTGAAGCTTCGCTATAATCACTTTCCCCTGGTAGCAGAAGGTTTCCTATTTCTGAGAAGAAGTTGAGCCCACTGTCAAGCCCATGGGGAGAAGAAGCACTCTCCTGATCATCTCCAAGAGGGGCTTTACAGGACCCACAGAAGGGCAGTGGATTCCCCCCAGTGCCTCAGGAGGCTGAGGCAGGAGAATCACTTTAGCCCTCAGGTTTGAGACCAGACAAGCATTGCTGGGAGAACTCTTCTCAGAAAGATGAGTGGGAGGAGTAAAAGAAAGAAGAAACAAAGCAAGAAGACTGTGTGTTCTAAGTGTCTTTATTGTGTGGCATTAAATAATTTTACATTTTTTGCTAAGTACCTAGCTGTGGCCAAAATCTTAAAATGTAAACTCATCTTTCACTTCATATATAAATAAGCTATTAATAATTACATTTGTGGCAAATGTCCTGATAAATATGCAACCAGAAAAATTTATAAAAAGCAATGCCTCTCTCTTTCTCTCTGTAAAATTGCAAGACATTATGTTATCTAAATTGTCACCTAAACTGGGGCAAGTATTCAAATTAGAGCTGTCCCTGGCAAAATAGGAAGTGGTATCGCTGATTCAATTTCGGACCAGCCCCCTCTGTAGCTGGGTCCTGAGCCAGAATCTTCGCCTGGCTTTATGGTGTTATGCAATTGCTCTTTTAAAGATACATAAAATGGAAACCTTGGCTATTCATAGCCAACTTAGGAGGAGCTGAAACTATTCAAGAAGTTTCTTTCCCAGTACCATTTTGATGTTAAATAGGTTTCTGAACAGATCCACTTAATCTGGCTTTCAAATGAAGGTAATTTTATAGAGCTGTCTTCTGCTTTTTGTTTTCATCCTCTGGGCCGACTGTAATTTAAAAGTAGACAAATATTCCTGGTGTATAGCTTGAATATGTTTCAGATTTTTTATATATATATAGTAAGAGAAGCTTAAATGGAAATGGAAGGGCAGAGGAAATCATGTCAGGGCCGTCGTGTGTGGCGTTACCCGCGGTGAAGCAGGTCTGTGTCGCCCCATGCTAATGGATGATGCGTGAGAGAGGCTTGATGCGTGATGTGAGGCAGAGCTGGTGCAAGGGCCCCACAAACCGCAGTGTCAGCGGCTTGGGTGGGTGGGGGTGCTGCTGGAGATGGCTCTGCGGTGCCCAGATGCTGCGGCCTCTCACACTGTGTGGCAGGTGGCATTTCAGCCATTTCTAAGGCTGATCACCGGCAGGGAGAGCACATGGAATCCATCTGTGAGGCTTTCTGAAAAAGGGTCTCTCTTCCTCTCCCTCTGTGGTCAGAAGACGAAAATTACCAACAGCAGTGAGAAGGCACCATTGCATTCTTGAATTTAGACTGTTGTTCCTCTCTCTCTCTCTTCTCTCTCTCTCTCTCTCTCTCTCTCTCTCTGAGTTGTTGATGTCTAGTTTTTCTTTCCATCACATCTTTTATCCCCAGATGCAACACGCAGCAATGGCAGGTACAGATTATACAACAAATTGATGCATACAGAATAAACCATATTAATTCCCTCTCCTTTTCCCTGGTGATACTTCTGAAAGTTTTCAAAATGCACACTAATGGACATAGAAAAACAGGCACATCAATCTCCACGCCTTTTGATAATCAAATAGAAGACTAACCTCTGCGGCTGACATATTGCCATCTTTGCTCTTAGGCTGCTCCGGGGAGGAGTTTGTGAAGCTCCAAGATTGGAACAAAAACATCAGACTCCAATCCACCTTGAACTTCTCTCTCCCACCCACCAGCAGCTGAACAGGTTTCATTTCATAAGGAGAGATGGGACTCAATACATTTTTTTGTGAAGTGATTTCATGAAGAGCAGGCTTGTCTAATTGGGTTTCTGGAGCCAAGATTAATATTACAAGCTGGGGAGCTCTGTGATATACTCATGCCCCTGGCTTTGCCATACTGCCTGCCTCCTGAAGGAAGGTGGAAAGAAATACTGCTGTTTAGAAGCAATTGTATTTCTGCTTCAGTTTTTCTCAATACGTGATCTACAGCCAGTCTGGACCAAGCGCTCAGACCTGAGCGAAGTTATGAGTGATATCAGAGACGTTTTTCCAAACTCAAGGTCACACCTAGAACTCACTTTAGATATTTCCTTTAAAAAAAATCTAATTTATGTGGCTTTCTGATAGGTTTAGCCTTTGCCCTCCTCTTGTCTCTATTCTGCTTATTAAAGTAAATTTGCATGGAAATAGGATCAGAGTTTGCAGGACCCTTCACCTCATGCTTGACCTTTAGAGGTGACCAGTGTCTCTTCTGTGGCTACCATGAGGGTGACCCACAGAAGCCAGTCCCCCTGCAGACCACGGCAAGGCCTTAATTAGGAGAAGCTTTGCATGTTAATATAATAGAGTCAATCAAACTGGCAAAGGCTTTTAGTGTTGAGGAATGAGAGCAGAATATTCCTTCCTGCTCAGCGGTCAGCCAAGGTCACAAAAATGTTCATTTGCCTTAGATGGGCCAATCTGGAAAAAAGTGTACGAAAAGCAATGTTGCTATTTGGAAATAAGTTTTGACTGGTTAAAAAAAAAAAAAAAAGCAGGCTCAGAGAGTCAACTGTGGCATTTTCTTTGACTCCTGAGCTATTTTTTCCTTAATATCTACCTTTGGATTGGTAATGTTCGTCACTCCAATTACCCTTGGGAAGCCAGGCAAATGTGGAACATGAGAGGCACGAGCCCCTTGCTATCATCCTGTCACAGTTGGCTTTAATCCTCTGAGCTCTCCCTGCTACACTCTGCCGCCTGCTGCCACCTGCCTGATTTACCTAAATCTTGTCTACTAGGGCAGAAATTCCCACTGAGCGGACAATGGGGGCCCCAGTTTACCGAATGTTGAAAGTCCACTGGGTTTGAGGGTTACTTATTAACTCACCCAAAGTGGCTGAGACTTAGGGAAATTTTGAAAAACATAAATGTCTCAGCTTTCCAGTTTCTGCCCTGACAGTAAGCTGTCTTAGCAGAGAATCAAAGGATTTGATAGTTCTGGAGATTAAATGTCATGTTATAGTGAGAAAAGTTTATAGGAGATGAGAGACATCAGAAGAAACTTATGCTGTATCTGGCCAGGCTGCTTTGCCTGGGAAAAAGATTCATTCTGTAAATTTATTTTAAAATATACATATTCCTTATGTGCTTATCTTGCATAATACTTTGCATTTATTATTTAACTTCAGCCCATGACTTTATGCATTGGATAAATGATCTCCATGTTGCAGATGAGGAAACTGAGGCTCCAAGAGATTTAAAAGGTTGCCCAAGATTGTATGACTATTTACCAGCAAGAATGATGAGTCTCCCGTGCTCTTTCTGTGGCATCTCCAAAGGATCCTAAAAACAAAACAAAACAAAACAAAAAACCCACTATATTTTATGTTCAACATAATGCACAAGCTGACTCACTGGTCTTTATACAGAGGTGGTGATTACTAGGAGGGGCCAGGGGTTTAACTCAGTTCAGAAACATTAGGAGAACAATTTCTGAAATGCATTTAGGTTAGGTTGTAATGACATAACAAGTCATCTGACCAAGCTTGATGTTTCCCAGAGCAAAGACCAAACTGCTTCCTACTCGGAAATGTGCGGAAGAAGAACTTCCAGTTCCCCACTGGCCAATGCTGTCTAATTCTCTTAAATGATTCAGATGTAAAAGAGAAAATGGCATCTGTCTAATTAACACCGCCTGGTTAAATATAGCTGCCAAGGGACAGCCTGGGGACGGTGTTTACAGAGCAGTCTTCCTAGCCCCCAGGGCCTCGAGTTGATAGCAAGCCTGCTGTCCTTATCATCTCAAAACAGAGATGGCCCAGCAGTGGTGACAGGCCAGACCGGGCCAAGTAGGATGAAAGGAGAGGGGAAAGGCCGCTGCTGGCCCAAATTCGCTGCGCCTGCCAGCTGGGGCTTCAGAAACTGATCCCAGGAACCAGATCCCAGTGGCTCTCGCAGCTCTAGCTGCAAACACAAGCCCTTCCCTGAAACCGAGACTTGCTCTCTGGCTGGCGGGTACTCACTCCGCCACTGTCCTACCAACCGCTGAGGCTGCCAGGCAGGGCCATCTGTTCCTTGGCCCTTCCCCTGGCGGAACGGCACAATAACCACATTATTTCTCTTCCAGTTTCACGTCACGACATGGAAGCTGTCGCCAAGTTTGATTTCATGGCCTCTGGTGAGGACGAACTGAGCTTTCACACTGGAGATGTCCTAAAGGTAGGTGATGGGTGGGTGGGGCTCCGGGGAGCCACAGGAGGTTGAGGTTTCCTTGACCACCGGCCCGGCCATTGAGATTATCAACAGTTCAAGTCATTGTGCATGAGAGGTTGCACACAGCTGCTTTTAGGAAGGGAAATTCATCTCCACCCAAAAGATTCTGCTTCTCATACATACTGGACACCAGGCAAGATGACAGAAATACAGAGACTTAAGTCCTGAGCTCCTGATGACCTGGAGGGAGCTACAGTCATCAGAAGCGCTGTCACACACTCCTGGTTCAGTGCTCAGTTAGGGGAATAAGTGATTCTACCTGGAAAGGTGAGGGTTGTAGGACTGGGTGGCAGTGCGAATGTCAGGAAGTCAGCAAGTTTGGGGGGTGTTTTGCTAAAGCTTTGAGATGCGAGTGGCCATGCTGAATGCGGCAGGCACTGCCAGGTTCCTCACGGCTGGGTCTTACAAGAGGGTACAGGTGGACACAGCCAGGGAGAGGCAGCTGGACTGGACGCGGCTCAGCAAAGGCTAGGCACACCTGGCCACTCACAGGCTTTTTAAAACTCTTCTGCAATCTGCACTTGAGCTGTAGTGGCCACTTGTGGAGTTGGAGTGGCCTTGGGCTTCTTCTACATTTCTAGACATCATGCATAGAAGGCTACTGAAGTCCAGCCTTTCTTGGCGAAAGAATGCAAGCTCTTCCCGAGGGCATCTGGGAGTGTGTGATGCCATCTTCCCCCTGCCTGTCCTTAGAGCGTCTTCAAAAAACACGGCCCCTGTCCTTAGGAGCTCACATAAGCCTTCTCAGATGCCCAGCAGCACCAAGGCCAACCTTGTCTCACCAGGGAGAATCACCTGCTCTCAAAAGAGCCTGACCATGGAAAATAACTTGGAAAGTGTCCTCGGCACACAAGCTGTAGAGAATCGCTCCATCTGGAAGTTGAACCCCTCAGTCCATTGCCTTCCAACCGCTGCAGAGAGTAGCATTCAGTGTTGAAGATTTGCAAGCTCAAAATATGAACTGAGCTACTCAAAGGGCTTTAACTTCTTTGGGAGGTTACCAAGCTCATCAAGGGGTTTGCCATGTGGTGACCATGTCACACCGGGGCCTCCTCCACTCAGAAGAGTCTTGGGGGCCAGCACCTGCCCTCCTCTTCCATTGCAAAGAAAATCTAACATCTTGTTTAACTTGTCCGTATTCCCCAGAAAAGTGAAAAGGAAAACACAAAAACTCTGCTTCCCAGTCAAGCTTTTTCTTTATTTTTTAAAATACTGCTTTATTGCCAAAAATAGGACAAAATCTCAATACCAAACACCTTCCCCTTTTTCCCATTCCCCTCTGGTGTCTGCCTTTACCTGCCGATGTCTTCTTCAAGCCTACAGTGATTTACTTCATGTGAACTCTAACGGACCCTATCTGTGGGTATAACTGCCGACTCCCTCCTGGGGGCGCTCTCCCCTTGCTTGGTACCCTCCTCCCTTCCTCAGCGCTCCTCCAGGTCTCGCTTTTGAGGCCTCCTTTCCCCTCTCTAGCCTGAGACGCTTCCCTGAGACTCTGCTCGGCCACTTCTCTTGTTTCACTCTCAACTCTGCGCCAACTACCTTCACTCAGGTGTGTGCTCTCTCTCCCGCTCTGGCCTCTTCCGTGAGTCTCAGACCCACGTTCCCAGTTGTCTGTGGAAGCCAGTTGTCTACTGAAACCTTGACATCCGCTTTGTTCCTCTTTTCCACACAAACTATTCCCCTGTGTTGGCCAGTTTTCCCAAAACTGTGACAAAATACACAAGGTAAACAACTTAGAGAAGAAGAGATTTATTTCGGCTAACAGTTTCGGAGGTTTCAGTCTATGGATCACTGGCTCTTCTGTTTCTATGCCTATGTTGACGCAGAACTTCAGGACTCAGCAAAGAGGCTCAGCTAGGAGTGACTAAGAAGCAGAGAGACAGAGGGACAGAGAAGGAGGATTTCAGGACAATATACACCCTTCCACTGCATGCGCCCAGGGACCCACCTCTTCCAACCAGACTTTCACCTCCTAAAATTTTAACACCTTTCAATAGCAACTTCGGACCAAGATTTTCAAACGTGAGCCTTTGGGGGACATTCCAGACCCAGCTATCAAATCTCCTGTCCCTGTTCTAAGTGTCACTGAGGGTCACCAAGCTAGCAGTCTCCATAGTCCTCTCTACCTCTCTTGCCAAATCAATTTAAGTGTTCTAGGCTGGGACCTGGCTACATGGTTTGGTGGCATTATTTCATTCGCCCAGGAAATACACGCGGTAGGGAGTGCTTTCTCCTCCTTTTAACAAATGTGATACTGAGGATGAAGGATTAAATCACATACCCAAGGTCACGAAAGTAGACTGTGCCTAAACCAGTGTCTGTGTGGAGCTCTGTCTGCATAATCTACACTGAACACTCTGCTCTGCTCTGAATAGTTCTGCACTGATATCTCAAATCCCTACTTCACGACAAAACAATACAGTAAACAGAAGCTCCGGTTTGGCAGTCCATTAGAAATGGTTTCAACTTCCAGTTTACTAACTATGTGACCTTGGGCAAAATTGCCTGTCCTCCCTGAGCTTTGGTCTTCTTTTATCAGTGGAGAGAGTTTCAATCCTGCAGGGTCCTGGCCCAGAGCAGATGCTCAAGAAATAGCCACTTTGTTTATCAGTCTATCCATTCCTGCTCCCTCTGCCTGCTCAAAATATTGCTGAAACCCCCCTGGCTAACCTCACTGCCTCCTGTCACTTCCTCCTTCAGTCATTCCACATATAGTCCCAGAAGGATTTTTCTAGAAGACAAATTAGATCAAATCATTCCCTTACTCAAAAGCATTCAGTGGCTCTTCATTACCAATTGATTGAAATCTGAACCATCTGGCCCCCGTGCCCTGTCCAATTTCATCATGCTCACATGCATTTTGCGTGTACGCCATGGCCCCCGGTTCCACCGCAACATACACACCACCCTATCCAGCCTCTCCCCTAGACTCAGAATGTCCCTTTCCTGCACACACAATTCGACCCACTCCGCCAAGAAACCTTCATTGATTCTCCTCCTTCCTAACCACCCAGCAAAATAATCCCTCCCTCCTGAGCTCTTGCTCGGCCTTTCACACACATACTTTGTTCTGATTGACCCATGATCTTGCCTCTCCTGACAGTTGTGTATAATCAGGCTGGGCCTCGATGGCCCATGTCTCACTGTGCCTTTACCCTGTGAGCTTCTCACAGCCCACTTCCACATAAGCACTGTACAGACCAGGACTGCGTCTGCCTCAGTGTCTCCAACCGCGGAAAGTCAGCTCTCCCCAGTGTTTGATGGGTGAGTGAGCGGTGGATTCCCCCACAGGTGAGCTCCCTGAGAGCAGAGAATTCTGGGTGCATCTTTGTGTCTTCCCTATACCTAATGAAGTCACAGTCTCAGATAGTTTACCCAGGTATATTTTTTTTCAATTGCTAAATTGCATTTCTGCATGCTCACTTAGAATTCCATCTCCAAGCCAACCCCCTTCCTCTTTTCAAATTCTGCCCATTACAACTGTAGTGGTAAAGATAAAAATGCAAAGCGTGTGTCTGAGCTCCCAAAATATCAAATGATGACCATGATGAGCTGTGTCACGGCTCCCTGGCTACAACTGGCAGTGTCAGCTCCTCCTATCCTGAGGTGGGACACAAGCACAGGATCTTCACAGTCGTTTTCAAAGCCAGTTCTTAAATGCCTCAGCAATTCATTTTGGGGGTATCATTTTCTCTTGTTCTGCTTTAGGTGCTAAGAGTAAAGGAGACTTTCGTTAGAAAAGTGTACAGAAGAGTCTGGCTGGTTCGCTAACAACCCACTTTTCTAGACTATGTGTTTCTCAAGGTGCAAGCCTGGGGCTTATTCATCTCTGTATTCCCAGCACCTGAATACAAAGTGCAGGTACTTACTTGGTAGATGCTGATCTGCACAGGATGGTAAACAAGATGGTGGACAGGGAAATGATTTCATCTCTCTTTTCCTGGGAGAAACATTTGGAAAGTCAAGAATCCGACTTTCCATGTTTGTATCACAAGCCTCCATACCTGTCACTACACACAGCACCAGACTTACTTTGAAATCTGCCATTGAAATTTGCTGATCACTTAGAAAAACCTCTCTTGACTCTGTCCATTTCTACCTGTTTAAATAATGCATCCAATTTGACCCCGTTTCTTTCTCCTAAGACAGCAGCCCCAAAGCACTAAGAGTTAATCTTATATAATTAACTTTCTCAATACCTCAGATTTCTACCCTGCCTCTAACAGCTGTGATTCCACCCAATTTAAAATTTTTTTTTCTTGTTGTACTTTTGGTCTTTCTCTTCCCACACCAAACTTACTCTCAGACCATGGAACCCAGAAAATTATTCTCCTGGGGAACATTTTAAGAAGTCAGATACAACAACTTCAGTGTAAGACTTCATGGGTTTAAACTGAACTCCTTACTTGGGTTTATGTGATGGATAAAGAGATAGGGAGAACTGAATTGATGGAGAGATGAGAAGAACAGGAAGTCATAGGGCTCTGGGCATGCAGCGGTGGAAGGAAACCACCCCCCTACACACCCAAATACTTTTCTTTACAGAAAATGAGTTGGGTTTTTTTTTTTTTTTAAAGACCTTGCTTTTTACACATCACAGAAACCTGTAAATTCAGCTCTCGGGAAACATAATCTCAGGCAGACCAAGCCCCCCGGTGGTAGAGACAAATGGCCGGCATTGGAGGATAATCTGTTTCTAAAGGAGGTGGTTAGGTGGATCTGAGCCATGATTACTAAAATTACCACTGGTTCAGATCAGAGAACAAAATACAAAGTGTGGTTAGTAGCATAATAAGCCAATTTCCAAATGGCTCCTTCCGCCTCATCTTTGGATTTGACATTTGCTACCCTGGCCAAACGCCACATTTGGAAGAAAGAGATTCCAAAGTTGTAAATCCAGGAGTGGAGGGACTGAGGGAAATGTTCACATGTTCCTTAACTGGATGTGGGGCGCTGCTGCTGCATTTCCTGCTTCTTCCTCTGACCTAGATATTCTGCCTCCCCCATCGCCCCCTCAACATACACATACCCACACATCTTTAGTGAGACCAACAGTCACATTTGATATAAGAAACTAAGAAGTTTTCTGTTCTCAGCAATTCTTGAACTCAAATATGGGACACATTTTTATTTCTTGAGAGCAAATGAACACATTCAAAACGTAGGTACAAAATGCTTGAAAAACTCATAAACCCTTCTGTGTCCTTCTGCGATGGAGTCCTTCCTCACAAGGATATCATCTTCGACAGAATCGTGTTTTTAAAAAGGAATATATGCTTTTGGGAAGGCTTTCAGGGTGTCAGGACTCGTTGAGGCTCACATCAGCTCTGTGACTCGCTGCGGGTTATTATTTTCCCCGTTTTTCAGATGGTTAATTCACTTGTTTGGTTCACACAGCTAGTGGCAGAGCTAGAAACGAGGTCTTCTCATTCCACACTCAATGCTTTCCGCTCTCCTCCACCTCAGGAGTGATGTTAGAACTAGGTCATCATTGCTTCTCTTCATCATGGCGTGTAGCTCTCTGCAATTCTCTTCCCCGGCTTTTTCTCTGGGAGGAAGAAACCCCTGGGACCCATGACTCGAACGCTACCTCCTTTCAGATGACTCTCAGCTCCCTGTCTCCAGCCCCACTCTCTCTCCTGAGTCCTGCACACACATCATTGGGCTTCTCTTCTTAGCGGAGCTCAACTCGAATTCACCGCATACAATCTGAAGTCCATGAGTCTCTCTTCCTCCTTCTCTTTTCTATTTCGGTCTCCCCATCACCACCCACTCAGTCTCCCAAGCTAGAAATCCAGAGTCCTTCCAGAATCTTCTTCTCCCTCAGCTCCCAAGCAGGGTCACAAAATCCCATTTGTTTTGTCCTTCAATTCCTCTAAACTGTGTCCTTGCCTCTCAACATCTGGCTCATCATCTCTTGTCCAAGGGTCTACACTCCTCCTCGTCTTGTTCCTCCTCTGACATACCCCTCCCCCAGCTCACCTACATTCTGGTACAGATCTCTTCCTTCACTTTCATGCTGACTGCCCTATCGCTGCTTCAAATATATTCATGGCTCACCCAAAATGTTGAGAAAAAAAAAATACAAACTCAATAACATGAGTCCCAAGGCCCTGGGTACCGCTAAGATCCCCTTTATCTACTCCTGAATTTACAGTCTAAACTCCAGCCATCCTGAGGTGCAGGTCCCGGAAGACACCACCTTTGCTCATATCCTAGAAGTGGTTCTTGCGCCATTTGCTTTCTCCGAGTAACTCATGGCTGCACGAATGGCCTCTCTTCCGGTTGGTCTTTCCTGTCCATCCTCTGTTTTCCCCTCTCTCCTGGTGCTTTGAGCCATTAAGACATTTCAGCCACAAGAACCAGAAGCTAAAAATCTTTATCCAATATACAGTTATTATTTTTCAAAATCCAGAAATAGGAGCGAACTCCTGGGTGGTTCGATGGTCCCTCCTCTTCTGCTTTCCATTCTTGTTAGAATTATTGTTCAGATCGATGTCACATACTGTAGAAACACTCTCAGTGGAGGTGGCAAATATTTTTCTCTTAACGGTGAATCTCGTTTTCTGAAATAACTATCAGCTACACCGAGCCAAGTCTGGTGAGTAATATGGGTAACGAGGTAGGTGACAACTTGCGGGGTAACAGTCAGGATAGAACCATACAGTAACAAAACAAAACTTTGGGTTTTACTGGCTCTCAAAACGAGTTTACAAAAAGCATCCCAAGTATCTTGAATCTCATCCCAGCTATTTGTGAAAGGCAGAGTGTGAATAAAAACAGTTACCGTTTTCAAAGCTGGTCCATTTGGATAGCTAAGTTTTAATCTATGTGCTTGAGGGGAAAAAAAAAAAATCAAATCTCTGGAAATTTGCTGGTTACACAAAAGAGAAACGAACACTATCCTTGCCTTCCCGCCATCTTCCCGAATGAGGAACTGAAGGTGCTTCTAAGCTTTGCAACAAAGAAATTTCCAAAGAGAAGGAGAAAAGGATTCAAGGAAGTCCTTGAACGCAGGGTCTGGAAGACCCACCCATGGTGGGGTGATGTGGTGTCACCTTCCCTCACTGAGGTAACTTCCACAGCAGCTGTCATTAAATATGTCCCCAAAAAGCACCTTTGAAGTCCAAAAGGATGTTCTTTTCCCTGGAGCCCCTTCCTATTTATTTTTTGGTATCTTCCCTGCAGTATCTTTGTCTTTTGTTCTCTTCCCTAGATCTTAAGCAACCAAGATGAGTGGTTCAAGGCAGAGCTTGGGAGTCAGGAAGGATATGTGCCCAAAAATTTTATAGACATCCAGTTTCCTGAGTAAGTATTTCCAGCCTGCTGAGACTGTTCTACCCACACAGCTCTCCTTGCTTTTTTCAGTCATCACTATAATTATCCATGCATACCCACATGACTATCAAAACCCGTGGTCTCTGGAGGTCTCCCTCCAGAGCCTCCAGAACCACAGAGCAGAGGGCCAGGGGTGGGAGGAAGATTTGCATTTCATTTCATTCCCCTTTGAAGTCTATACTAAGGGCATGTATCATCTACTTTGAGTTTTTATAAAAATAAATTCTAAATTAAAATCACCTGTCACGATCGCGATTGCAGAGGTTCTAAAAGCTCCAAAGGGGGCGCTGTTGACCACTCCACTTCCAAAGCTGCCACTCAAGGCTCTTCTCCATTATGGCCCAGCCTTACATTCCGCCAGAACCAGGGAAAGGCTTAGGGACAATCTCTCCTTTTTTTTTTTTTTTTAAACTAGTACATTAAATATACACATCATAGTCACTATCAGCATTGAGAACTTGTACTAGTATATGATATGACACGATTTGATTCTCATTTATTCCCATTTCCCTATCCACCCCACAACCCCCCCGCCGCCTATAGACACAGGCTTAGGGTTAGCAGGCTCACCCCAGTGAGAGAAGTCAGTGAGAGGAAGAAGGAAATTCCCTCCAGAAAGAGGAAATGAAACACTGAGATTGGGTCTCGTCTGTCTTAAGAATTGACCACAAGGGTTAGATAGAAATCTAATCTTGTCTCAGAGCCAGAGGCTAGCCCAAAGTGCAAGGGTTTGTTAGAAAACCGAAGTGGTGTGATGACTTCACAGAGGTACAGAGCACTGCTGTCAGGTCACCCAGGACGGAGCCCGAACGACCACTGCTCTTGACTTCATTCATACCTTCCCTGTGCTTCCAGCCCTTTGGTCCCTTGCTGCCCTTTCATACTCTGCATAGTGGAACCCACCCATCAGAAGAGATCTCCCTAATCCCTTCCTTCACGTTGCATCTCTCCATCAGGGCCACATCCACCGCCCGGCCACATCCACCGTCCCTGCACCTGTGCCCAGACACATTGCCTTCCTGCAGCTGTCTGGAAAGAACTGTCACTGCTTCTGGCAGAAATTCTCTCCTCTCTCCCACATGCACGCTCTTCCCTTTCTGCTGATCTTTCCCTTTAGCAAACACACACACTGCAATCCTCACATCTCACCCAGAAAAAAATCAGTGGAGGAGGAACTCTTAATCCCCAATCCCTTCCACCTCCCACTTCATTTCTTCATTAGATCTGCTAGTGTGCAGTATTTCTAGCTCATCACCCCCTCTTTTCTCTCCAGAACCCCCAGAACACCTTCTAAAGCTCTACCAAGGTCACAGTGAACTACAATGGTCCATTCTTAGCCATCATCATTTGACCACAGGCTCGGAGATGTCTCCTCCCCATTGGATCCTGCCCATTGTCTGCCCCGAGGGCTGCTCTTCCTCCTGGCATGCCCAGTGGTCTTACCACCTCACTGACTGCTTCTCCTGGGCTCATTTGCTGAATCCTCCCCACCGTTTTGGGGGATTTCAAATGAACCCCTCTCCATGAGACCTTTTTCATCACATATTTTAAAGGATTCCCTAAAACCCCATACCCTGTTCCTCCTTCTACTTTTCATTTCTGCACTGTGCTTTTCCTCTGGCATATTCTGTATTTGATTGTTCTGTTGTTTATTATGTATTTCCCCGCCCCTCCTAAAATGTCACTTCCCTAAAAGTGAGGTGACTTGTCTCTTCTGCCCACTGCTGCCTAGAAGACGATCTGGCACAATGGCACATGTTCAACAAAAGCTGCTAAGTGAGTAATTTTGGGATGATATGAATATTAAAATGCTGGCCGCTAATACATAGTATGTGGACATGTTTGGAAGTCTTGAAAAAAGCTGCTTATCTAATTCCAGTTCAAAAACAAATATATTTTCTAAAGCTCCCTAACTGCCTGTTATTACCTTTTGTAAAATATTTTCTTTGAGCTCTGGCTTCTGTAATTCCAGCCCTTGGGAGGCTGAGGCAGAAGGGTTGCCAAGTTCAAGACCCACCTGCACTACACAGTGAGCTCAAGGCCAGCCTGCTTACAAAGTGAGACCCTGTCTCAAAAAGAAAAAAGACGGTGTATTAGCTTCCTGGTGGCAGCAATTAGTCCAGCCACCTTGAAGCGGTGTGTTTTTGTCCCACCTTTGGCCGCTGAGTGACTGTTAACACTCATTTTGCTTTTCTGTGGTTGAGAGAGGTTTCTGATCTCCTGCCCTGAGGCCATGGCCACTCTTTGCTTTGCTCCATGTAAGTGTCTGAAATTCTCACCCCTGTGCTGTGCGCAGCACATTCCGGAGCCTGCCACCTATACAGCACTTTAGAGAATGTGGTCTCAGGTTTCTTCGTTTCCTTGGTAAAGATGATTTTCCAGCTTGGATTTTTGTATGGTCAGGGGGAACCCAAAACACAAGGGATTACCCATAAAGGAATCCCAGGGAGCTGGCTGTGTGGACGCTGCTCACGACTGCCAGTCTGACTCATAGCCAAGAAGGCATGGGGCCCCCAGGTACTCCAGGAAGCCCAGGTAGCCCAGGTGTGCCTCTCCTGCAATGTTCCCCCCCGGGGGGGGTGTCTCTGGGCCACCAATGTTTTGGCTTGGAATAAGTGCCCCCAGTACTACTCCACCAGCTGCCCTGTTGGCCCTGGTGCCTACGCCGACCCCTTCCTCCCTATGCATGCTTTGTCCTGTAGTTTTTTGCTGTTCCTCACACAGCTGCTCAGGCAGGCGGCTGCTTCCCACAGTGAGTCACTCCCACACGGCCCCATTTTCTTGCAGTGGCACATTTCCATGATTCAAGTTTTCCAAATTGGAGAGAGCATTCTCCTGGAGGGAAGGAAGGAAGGAAGGGCAAGTTGGAGGAAACACGCACTCAGTTTTCCTGTAAATTCCTGGAGCTTCTGTTGAGTTTCAGAAAGCACGTGGATTCCTCTCCCCCCACCCCTGACGTAGGTCTCCGCTCCGCACTGAACAGGCCCCCAGCCTCCCTGTCTTGGGTGACCTCCTCTCACTTCCCGCTCATCATTGTGCCTGTCATCACGGTCCTCTTGTCCTATCTTCTTCCCTGGTAGGTGGTTTCACGAAGGCCTCTCAAGACACCAGGCAGAGAACTTACTTATGAGCAAGGAGGTTGGTTTCTTCATCATCCGGGCCAGCCAGAGCTCCCCAGGCGACTTCTCCATCTCTGTCAGGTACTGGCCACTCCCAGCACCACCCTGATCCTTCCCAGCCTCTAACTGCCCAGACTGCTGACGCCTCGAGGTGACTTCTCCAACACTGACGACGCAGTGATCAGAAATGGTGGCGCAGGCCCCTGGGTGCTATGACATCTTACAAACCGGGCTACTGCCCATTTCCTTCCTGGAACACGCATCCATAACCCCTAGTATATTGGTTGTTGTCCAAAAATATACCCATGTACGTTGGTCTGCCTCCCCCACTCACCCAGGTGCTTCCGGGAGGGCAGGATTTTTATCTAATTCATCTTTGTGCTCAAGATGGAGCCTACCACAGTGTAGATGATCGGGGAGTACTTGTGGAAGGGAGGAGGGGAGAGGCAAAGAAAGGAGAGCTCCCCTTAACCACATTCATCCAAGGGTTTAGTTCCTAACCTTTTCTATTCCTACGGATGGATGTCCGGCTGCAGAAGGCTCAAACAAAAGTAGAAATCCTAAGGCGCTGCCGTCAGATGTTTGTGTAGCTGAACACAAAGCAAAGTGGCTTCGACACATTCTGGTGCAGCAAAACCGAGAACAACAGAGCACAGCAGAGCAGGGCCCAGGTGGGGAGACGGCGACTGCACAATGTCACTCCTGTGCAAACCCGGGAAGGAAGTGACTCAGGAGTCATAGACATGACACAGCGCCAGCGTGAGGTCTGAACCCAGTGCATGTGATCAACAGAAGAGGGAGTGCAAGTCGCACTTGGTGACCACATACAAGAGGAAAAGAAGTAACACTGACAGCAGACCAGGAGAGGGCCTGACACCTCACAGTTCATTGGCAAGAAGTGCTGGTCTGGATTATTTAGCAACACTAAAATGTGGAAAGCTTTACTGCCTCAAGTAATAAACTGTAGCAGCTTTCTTATTTAAAAAGAATGGATTTTTGAACACAGAGAAGGACTTACAGATACTAAGGTCCTTCTATCTCAACCTCCTAGGAGGCATTATAGGCGTGTGCCACCTCACCTGGTTATCTTGGTCTCTGTAGCATTACCATGATAATTTTGCTTAAACTTTTTTTTTTTTTTTAAGGTTTTTTTGAGACAGGGTCTCGCCCCATGGTTCAGGCTGGCCCTGAGCTCAGCCTCAAACTCACATCACAGCAATCCTCCTGCCTCTGCCTCCCAAGTGCTGGGATTACAGGCGTGAGCCACCACGCCCGGCACTGTGGTATGTGGTACTGGTTGCCACTGGGGTGAGTCTCCATGCCCAGTATTGTTATGTGGTTACCGGGGATTGAACCCGGGTCCCTGCGCTTGGAAGACAGGTGCCGGAACCACTGAGCTAGATCCCCGGCCCTAAACTTTTTTTTTTTGAGACAGGGTCTCGCTTTGTAGTTCAGGCTGGCCCTGAGCTCAGCCTCAATCTCACATCACAGCAATCCTCCTGCCTCTGCCTCCCGAGTGCAGGGAGTACAGGTGTGAGCCACCACGCCCAGCACTGGTGTGTGGTACTGATTGCTGCTGGGTGTGAGTCTCCACACCCAGTATTGTATGTGGTTGCCAGGGGATCGAACCCGGGCCCTTGTACTTGCAAGACAGGCGCTGGAACCACTGAGCTAAATCCCCGGCCCATAAACTCTTAATTTTCCCAAACTAAAGCTTTCTTTCTTGTAGTTTAGGCAATAGCAAGCATCAGCTTCGACCACAGCTGATGTATCATGATACGGTCTAAATGCATCAGGTCTTCATTAATGAAATGTTTGCTCTGTTAATAAACCCAACAAGTCACATCTGCTTTTTAAGGCCTCAATTATAAAGCAGACTGAGTAACTAGGTAAGTGAAAGGCCTCTCCAGGTCTTGGGTTTGCAGGCCTATGATCTGGACTTTTTCAGCTAAGATTTAAGGTTTATATTTCCTCGCCTCCATTGAGTTTGTACAGAAGAGTCACCACTGACTTCCATCAGTCGCCCTAGTGTGGAGGCCGTGCGGCCTCTTACTACTGTGATTATTAGCAGAGTCTCTGTTTATCTTCTGCAGAAATGTTGAGTAATATATTCCAAAGCAAAATCATTTGCATGCATTTTCATGTCTGCATTCTGTCATAGGTCCGGCAGTCAGATTCCTGGTAGTTCTATTACTTGTTAAGAGTCTGAAACGCTAGACTTTGGGATCTGGAAGCCTGAGTTCCATCCTTTTCTGTATGATGCTCAGGATTTGAGTCAATGGTCATTCTGTGATCAGGAAGCCCAGGTCACCAGGGACACCTCTGACCCCCATCCTCAAAACTTAGGAAAGTGGAAGGGTTTCTCTTTCCTACTCTACATCTCGTGAGCCGCAGAGAGTCGATGAGTAATTAGTACCTGTGTATCTTTAGATATAGACATACACCTGTTTGAAAAATTAGATTAACATCCAAAAGAGAATGGTTTGGTGACAGAGTAAGATTGGCGCGGAGAAGCCCAGTTTCCCCTTTCTAGATGGATAAAATCCAATTTCTCTAACCCTGGTACAAATGTGCTCTATCGCTTCAGTCCAGACTGGTATCAAAAGGTGCTGACGGAAAAGAAATTAGCGTATTTATACGACATGATGAGCCAAGCTGACTGGACTGGAATCGGAGACCTGGCTGGTAGTGACCTTGACGAACTACCTCCACCTTTCAGTCTCAGCGTCTTTGTAAAATGAGCAAGTGAGGCTAAATTATGTCAAAATGCTTTGCAATCTTAGTCATACAAACCATAAACTAAGATCAGGAAAATCTGGTTATGTAGGGGGGGGGAATGTGGTTTGTTCAGAGGAGAATGTGGCTTTTTAGTGACCAGTGCTCACTTAGGGACTTAAAGAAGACAGTATCATAATACATCCAATTAAAAAAAAAAAAAAAAACAGGGGCTTGAAAACCGCTCTTCTCCCAACTCCTAGCATAGGACAGGACTTGAGTGTTGCCATATTGCAAATAAACATTATCCAAAGGTCTTTGAGGCATTTGGGATTTTTTCTTTTTAATTTGGTAAATGTTGGTTCCTTTTTCCATGAGAGATTCCAATTCCTCTGATAATCTTCTGCTGGTATTAAAAATCCTTCTTGCCTAGCAAGTGTCTCAACTGTCCCCTCCCACAAATCTGCTAATGCTTGGCTAGAACCACAGTGATGGGCAAGTTATCCACATCTACATCTCCTGCCCAAAGAGGACTCCGTCATTGCTGAGTGTAATCAGCCCCGGAGACAGGGACTTGCCATTGTGTAAAACGCAACTCGAATTTGCCTTGATCTCTAGACACGAAGATGATGTGCAGCACTTCAAGGTCATGCGAGACAACAAGGGTAATTACTTCCTATGGACTGAAAAGTTTCCATCCCTAAATCAGCTGGTGGACTACTACAGGACCAATTCCATCTCCAAACAGAAGCAGATCTTCCTGAGGGATAGAATCCGAGAAGATCAGGTATGTGTCTGGCCCAGCAATCACTCTTGATCTAGACATTTTAGGCAGTGTGAGTTCCCACATAAATCACCAAGAAAATGCATTTGATGGGCAGGTCTGCTGAGTATTCTCCATGGCCAGATAACTCTGAGGTCAGGTCTTACTTTTACTCCTAGCTTCACATTTCCTGGCTATGTGACTTCGGAAGTTTCTCTGATCTTTAATTTCCTCATCCATAAAATTGGGATAAGAGTATATCCATCTCATAGAAAGTTATGAAGGTGAAAGAATATAATATACCTCCATCTTCTACATCATTTCCAGGCACACTGCAAATATTTCATAATGTTAGCACTTATTGGGGTATTATTGTTTTGTTATTCTTAGACATTGCCACCTCAGTTTGTAATCCCCAGCTCAGGAGCTGCCCAAGGATAGAATCGGGGTACAGACAGGGATATTAGAATCAGCCACGGGTCCAGGACTACAGTAGCAGGTGAAGCTTTGGACAGACTTGGATTGGAGTCAGGGGGACAATGGAGGGAAAACCCAGTCCTAGAATTCTTGCTCTTGGAAGTGTTGGTGATACAGTATTATTCAACAGAAATGCATCCTCAAAACACTGAAAGACAAAAAAATGCATTCAAGGGCTGGGGCTTTAGCTCAGTGGTTCTGGTGCCTGTCTTGCAAGTGCAAGGACCTGGGTTCGATCCCCAGTAACCACATACAATACTGGGCGCGGAGACTCACGCCCAGCAGCGATCAATACCACACACCACAGTGCCGGGCGTGGTGGCTCACACCTGTAATCCCAGCACTCTGGAGGCAGAGGCAGGAGGATTGCTGTGATGTGAGTTTGAGGCTGAGCTCAGGGCCAGCCTGAACTACAAAGCATAGACCCTGTCTCAGAAAAACCTAAATAAAAAAAAAAAATACATTCGACTAGACTCTGATTCAGTCAGTCACTACCTATATTACTCAAGTCAAGAAACTGTTCTGAGTATCAGTTTTCTCATCCACAGAATAGAAAACACAATATTATCGCCCTCACTGGGCTCTTGCAGGGATCTGATATAATAGTCACAGGCTGCCAGAGAATCTGGTTCACAACAGGCAGCAAAGAAATGATAATCTGTCTCCCATAGGTGAATCCCCACACACGTGCACACATAGAATATATAAACTATTTCTAAAAGGGCAAAACATAGTTATATGAGACAAGATTACAGAAAGAAGAAGCATTGACTTTAGGAAGCATTGGAGTCCTAGGAACAAGTTATTCGACATGCTTTAGGAAGAGAAAGAAAACCCTCCCTTCCAAGCCACCAGCTAATTTTAAACACTGAGAAATTACAATCAAAAGGGGGAAAGATGTTCCCACCCAGTGAACACACAAGTTCTGAGAGGGAAACAAAGACTAAACAAGACTTTGTGAATTATTTTAACCAGAAAATGGACAGAGGTATTAGCTTACTAGGATGTGCGTTTAGAGATAAGGAGGGTAATAGAGAATTGCATTAAACTGGATTAAATGAGTTAATATCTGTAAAGTGCTGCCATGTCCTAAGCCCCAGGCTTTACGTAATTATTTGTTAAATAAAAATAACAATAAAGCGTTTCTGATTCCCGAGTTGTTTCAACATGAAGTTAAAAAAGCCTTGCTCCTTCCCGACATGCCCAGCACCAGGCCTGGTCTCTGCGGTGCTGGACAGCATGCTGCTGTTGGTGTCTGTACTGCCAGGCTGGAAATGATGGCTCCAAATCTCACAGTTAACAGCAGAGCTTGTCTGGAGGGCAAGACGTCCTGCAGTGTTGCCACATGATAAAGAGGGCTGGGATTGGTCAGTAGCATAGAATATTTAAATTTGATTACACAGAGGAAAAAACAAAACCACTAGAAATGGATACTACATGGAAAGAGTGTCTGCTAACCAGACACCAGAACTCTAAAATTAGGAACATCTGAGAAAGCAGAGGCCACTTTTCAAAATACAGAGGTCCCAACCAGAGACTCTGAGCTGTCCTACCCCACAGGAGCTGTTGCTTTCAAAGCTGTTACTTGCACAGGTACTGAGCAAAGTCAAGAAGCTGCCCCGAGGGTGGGGCAGGGTCAAGAGATGTGGGAAGTGGACGGGATCAGCACTGTCATCTCTGTTCGATCTTCCAGGGTCACCGGGGCAACAGCTTGGACCGCAGGCTTCAGGGAGGCCCACACTTCCCTGGGCCAGTGGGAGAAGAAGTTCGGCCTTTGATGAACCGGAAGCTGTCGGATCACCCACCTCCTCCTCCCTCACAGAGTCACCAGCACCAGCAGCTGCCCCAGCACTTCACTCCTGGGCCACAGCCACCACCACAGCAGCGGTACTTGCAACATCAGCATTTTAACCAGGTATCTGGAGAGGTGGTGAGGCGGGAAGGAGGATCTGCCCTCCCCGAGGAGGCGTATGGGAAGAGAGCAACTTCTCAGGCCTGCCTGGGTCTCGATGGTCCTCACAGAGCTCACGAAGGAGATCCTGGACCATCGCCACCCACACCCCGAAACCCACGCCCACCATGATCAAAATATGGAATGGGGTCTGGGCAAAAAAGTCTCTGAACTAAATGGGTCTCTGCCTAAATACACACTCGCGCATTCAGTCACTCTGAAGACTCTGGGAACAGTGGCTTCATTCTGCTATCAGCGGAATTCCATATCTGTTTATGCCCCTTTAACCCATCTGGTGGTAGAGATCTACAAGGACAGAAGAAAAAAGGATTAGCACCCACAATGGAGCCTTGCTTATTTATTTATCTATCTCCTGCGAGTTCCAGATGAGATTTCAGGCGACTTACGGAGACGGACAATACAGCCAGATACCGTCATTCCTACATTCCTTCGCAGGACACACAAAGGCTTTTGTGAGCCGCCCTCCCGTGTCTACTCCCTCGGCCTCGTCCTCTGCCACCTGCCCCCCTCCACACACATATACACTCATTTCAGCCACATTACACCACCTTTGGTTACCTGGATGGCCCACTGTGCTTTTTTGCTTGTCTTTGTGGCTTTTTATAAGCTGTTCCCTCTGCCTGAAGGGTCCTTCCCTGGCCTGTCCTCCCCCTCATGCTTACTGCTTTTTGTGTGTGGTGCTGGGATTGATCGCAGGGCTTTTGCACTGAGCTGCATCCCCGGACCTTTCATATAGATTTTTTTCTTCATTTTATTTTGAGACAGGATCTCAATACGTTGTTAAATTGCCCAGGCTGGGCTTGAATGTTCCTCCATCCTCAGCCTCCCAGAGTGCTGGGATTACAGGCCTGCACCCCCGCTTCCCCCAGCCAGTCATCTTTGCCTTTTAATCTGGAGTTCAAGCACCACCTTCTCTTTGAGGCCTGCCCTGACTTACCTAGGCAGACCTTTACACCCTGGGCTCACAGAACATTTTCCTGTGTGTCGTATGCCTTCAAAGGAAGCTGCTTGCAGGGAGAGGCCTTCTCTGTGCGGCAATAGAGGCCTGGTGTCTGGTGCAAAATGACACAAGGTAAATGCCCATCAAATATGCCCTTTTTTTTAAATCCCAGGAAAAAAAATGCATACATTAATTACATGCTACACCAGAGGAACATGAGACTCCCCTTAGTGAATATTTCTTAAATAAATGAAGCCACTGTCATCTTTGTCCTCAGAGTCTATTAAGCCTTTATCTTTCTGCCCGCCTCTCCATCGGCCAGGCATGATGGCGTGAGGGTCCTGTGAGGGACGCCCCTGCTAGGAGGGTGACGGGTCCTCTGTCGTATGTCTCTAGGATCGCCGTGGAGGCAGCCTGGACATGAATGACAGGCACTGTGGCATGAGCGTGGGCAGCGAGATGAGTGCAGCCCTCATGCATCGGAGACACACAGATCCGGTCCAGCTCCAAGTGGCAGGGGTAAGTGGGCCTCATGAGTCGGGAGCGACAGCAGTGGGGCCCGAGCAGCTCCTGTTCTTGGTCTGGCTGTCAGCCTGGCCCTGTTCTCATACATCTTGTGTCTAGTTCTGGCGGCGGGAGATTGGTGGCCTTGATCCTCGTCATCCATCTTGACTAGAGATTTGATCACACTAAATTCAAAGGATGTCCTTTTGGACATGTTGCCATTGTTTGTCACTTCAAAAAATATAAAATACCACTTCTGAAGTAGAGAGTAGGTCTTAGGGATTCCCTGGAGGCCTTAGAGAGAAATATCTCTGTCAGTAAAATTCCTTAGTCTCAAAACTAAGGATGTATATAGCTCAGTGGGAGAGGGCTTCCCTTGCACAGAGAAGCCCTATGTTTGATCCACAGCACAGCACACACAAGACAAAACTCCCGAGTCACAAGAATGAGGCTCGGAGCTGAAAGTAGCGGCAAATGCTTGTAATCACAGCACTTGAGGAGGCTGAGGCAGGAGGATTCCAACTTCACACACAGCCTGAATTACTTAACATTTCGATGAGACTATGTCTCACACACAAAAAAAATTTTTTAAAAGATCTTTCAATGTAGCTCAGTGAAGACCCTGGGTTCAAGAACTGTACTGACAAAGAAACAGAAGCCAGGGAGTTCTGGAAGCTTCATGCTCCGGACATGAGGTCTGCTTGCAAAGGATGCAGTGTGCAAATCCCGTCTGTGTCACAGTGGCATCTCCAAAGGCCAGCTGGGCCAGCCACAGCTCAACAGAGCATCTCTGTGCTTCCCCCCACAGCGTGTGCGATGGGCCCGGGCACTGTACGACTTTGAAGCTCTGGAGGAAGACGAGCTGGGATTCCGCAGTGGGGAGGTGGTAGAGGTCCTGGACAGCTCCAACCCTTCCTGGTGGACCGGCCGCCTGAACAACAAACTGGGCCTCTTCCCTGCCAATTACGTGGCACCCATGATGAGATGAACGCCTTGGGGGGCAAGGGCTTTTGTCTAAAGCTGCCTTTCAAAGAGGGAGCAAGGAACAAAAGCTGGACTACGCGATAACATATACCCGTGTAGAGCATACGGATGTGCGCAGACATGCACGGTGCACCACAAAGCATCACTAAGGATGCCTAGGGATACACACTCTTTATAATAGTATTTATTAGCAATGAGGTTGGTTAATTAATTGATTTGAAAGTGGACACAGGTGGAGAGTGATATTCAGACTTCTTTATTGACTCCTCTCAGGATGGTGCAGAAGGCAGCTGGGCAAGTGGGAATCTTGGGCAAGGAAACGAAACAGGAATTCTTCGTGCGTGTCCTTGATCTCTCCTCACTTTCTTCTGGCTCAGGAGTTTTCCCAGAGATCGGCTAAGCAGAGGCCACACCCCCACCTTGGCCACAGGACAGCAGGGTGGAGCTGGACTTGGAGGGGCATGTCAGAGCACACCCTACACAGCTGGAGGGCTTGCAGGGCAGCTCACAGCCCGGCCTCCTGCTGCTGCATTGAGAACTGAGGTGCAGCCCATCCAGGGCCACAGGAGCAAGTCTGAGCTGGAAGTGGCAGGGGCAAGGCCAGCAGCAGCAGCAGCAGCAGCAGCAGGGGAGAGGCGCTGCCAGGGCAAGGCTGGCCTCCAGGTCACCGCCAGCAGAGACTTTGTTCCTCCCCTGGGGAAGACTGTGTGGACAGTAATCATCCTACTTGTGGCTGATGAGAAAGTGTCTCCAATGTGGAGAAACAGACACAGAGAGGAGCCGAGGGCTGGGAAGCAGAGGGGGTAGTTTTTTTTAGATTCCCCGGGGCCCACTTGGATAGAAGCTCCGTTTCCTCAGCTACAAGGAAAGCAGCATCCTGGATTCTGTCAAGTGTTTGGAGAAGCACTGGCTGAAACTGTGGGATGTTAGAGCCATTGTTTGACAGCTTCGAGGGTGTCTCTGCGGGCCTCTGTTCGTTTCCTTTCTTGATTTTCTGTTTGAAGCTGCCTTACCCAGGGGCCCAGAGAGAAGCCAAGAGCACTGACTGTGGATCGATAGAGGGGTTGCTGGATTGAGTGTGACCCAGGGTGAGAGCCGGCTTCAAAAGAGCTTCCTGATCCACCGGACTGTTGTACATGGTTGGCATTCCCCTCTTTACGAGTTGCCCCCACTACCCTCCACTGGGTGCCACTGCTGTCCTTGGCACCTCAGAATCCCCATCAGCCTGGATGGAGGGGAAAGGGAACTTGGAAAGGAAGCTGTGGGCCTTAGCGAGGCCTGAAAACATACGCGTGTGTGTGTGTGTGTGTGTGTGTGTGTGTGTGTGTGTGTGTGTGTGAGCCTGTGCATGTGTGTACACATGTATGTGTGTGTGCTGAGACAAGAAAGAAAAGGGTGGGACGGTGTTGGTGACGGGCCACGGCAAGGGATTCTTTGTTTCTTCTCCCCCTGCCCTTCATGCTTAGGAAGAACAGAAGAGCAGCCATTAGTAAAAATGATAAAAGCACAGCGCCTCTGACTCGGAAGTGACGGCGGCTGTAACGCCGGTACTGTCCCTTGTGACTCTGAGTCCACAATCCTCTGATCCGCACGTCCACCAGAGACAAAGGGGAAGCCGGGCCTCAGTAGTAGGTTCCGGGAGCGAAGAGAAAACAGCATGGAGGCAGCGGGGGAGGCTGAGTGTTCGGAGCTGGGGCAGCCTTTAGAAGCGAAGGCAGAGAGAAGGGAGGAGGTGAACATTTCAGCCCATCAAGGAGTTGGGGTGTCAAGTGGGACAACAAGGACAGGGACAGGAAGGCTATGGGCAGCCGGTAAAAGAGAAGGAGTGATTGGAGCCAGGAAAGGAGCAAAGAGTCCCTAAGAGGAGGACGAAGCAAGGGAAAGGGAACCGCGGCGCTGCGGGACCTCACCCGCCATCTTGATGCGAGGTATGAGGTGAGCTACAACAGTAAATAAAAACCAAAGGTCATGTTGATTTTATAGTATCTGCAAACCATCTGCTTGAAACAGCCCACCAACTTCATCCATGTGTCAGGTTCTGTGGGAGGAGCGGGCCTGGTGAAGGTAGAGACAAATGATTCTGTTCTGGTCTAGATCTTGTGCCTGGGAACACTTTGCCAGAAGGCAATAACAAAGCAGTGCCTTTGTTTTGCCAGGCTGTCTGCCAGGCTGTGGCACAGCCCTCAAGTGGTGGGTGGGAGGACACGGGTGGGGCCGTGGCAGGGTCCTTGTCCTAGAGAGGCTGACGGCCCAGGTAGGTGGGGTGAGCAGAGCTGGAACAATGGCTGGAGCCAGGTGTCTTGTTCTCAAAAGGACTGTTGTGAGAATACTTTGGATCGATGTGCTACCACTGCTTTGCCCTCCTCATCGGTGTGGCTCAGTCCTAAAGGACACGAAAGGGTCACCCAAGCCACCAGGGAGAGCAGGGCGCTTAGGGACCAAGCTAAGAAGACGCAAATCAAACTGTTCATGCTTGTCGGGGCAGGGTGAAGCCAACTGTCGGCCTCACTGCTGCCCAGCTGGTAGGGAGCAGTACTTGCGGGACTGCTCCTTTGCCCTCCACCCTCACCCCATTTTCTTTTCTTTTTTTTTTTTTTTGAGACAGGGTCTCGCTTTGTAGTTCAGGCTGGCCCTGCGCTCAGCCTCAAACTCATCACAGCAATCCTCCTGCCTCTGCCTCCCAAGTGCTGGGATTACAGGCGTGAGCCACCACGCCCGGCACTGTGGTATGTGGTACTGGTTGCTGCTGGGGTGAGTCTCCACGCCCAGTATTGTTATGTGGTTACCGGGGATCGAACCCGGGTCCTTGCGCTTGCAAGACAGGCGCCGGAACCACTGAGCTAACTCCCTGGCCCTCTCACCCCATTTTCTGCCTGTCAGCATTTCAGCAGCAAGGGGGTATCCACCCAGTGCCTCTCCCCAGCCTCACAACCAGCAACCAGCACTTCTTCTCAGACTTTGGTAGCGATAGTCTTAGTGACTTTGGGGCAGGGAACTTCCAGAGAAAAACCAGTTCCTGTTGGACTAGTTAGGTTCTCCTAACCACTTGCCAAGGCTCACTGCATGTCAAAAGAGCTGGCACCTGCCACTGCCCACCCACTTTTCGACAGCCTCAGAATGATCTAAAGAGGTTGCTTCTCAGGGTTTCAAGTGCCTCTGAATGGCCCGGGGACCATGCTACAAACTGCAGCTGCTGACTACAGTTCTAACCAGCACCCAAGTGCGCCATTGCTGGATGCACACCAGGAGCAGAAGGGTGAAGAACGTGGCAGTGAGCTAAACAGCTCCGTGTGTCTAACTGGATTCCTCTTCTAGGGATATTCAGTCATCCTTCTTTGTGAAAGAAGAAATCCCTTTGGCTTTGGGGCAGATACAATTCAGAACTGTCTGTGAGCCATCATACAGCCGAGTGGCTTCTTTCTGCATCTTCATCTCCATCAAGAATCAAAAACTTTTTGAGTGACAGACATTCAGATGAAATGCAAGCAGGAATTTCCCGGTAGGGATGACGTCTTTTGAACATGAGCTGAGGTGAAGGTTTTTCTCAGGAAATCTTTAAACATAACATCAAGGCCCATCACGTGGGGCTGTGAGTCAAGTGTGGGCGTGTCCACCACCAACCCTAGGGGCATTGTGACACTGAATGTCAGTCCCAGTCAGACAGATAATTAAGGCAGGAAACCAACTCAACCCAAGAGTTCAAGGCCAGCCTTAGGGAAAATAGCTAAATCTCATTTCCAGAGAAAAAAATAAATAAAAGATCTCTCCTAACCCAAAGCAAAACAGCCCATGTCAGGAATGGATCGGCACGATCAAAATGTTTGCTGATTGTAAAGGCAACATTTGCCTGTCTGACTGTCTGTCTATACTGTGGGGAAAATCTTTATTGTCTCAATTCTTTTTAAAAAATATTGCCTCAGGTTCTTCCACTCCAGAACCACAGCCATGCCACCCTTATGCCACCCTCAGACAACTGTGTTCCCTTCCATACTTTCCCCGTCTTCCCCGCTGTTCTCAGTACATTCTACACATGCACAGCCACATATACACGCACACATGTGCGCGCTCTTTCTCTCTCTCTCTCTCTCTCACTCACACACACACACACACACACACCAGGGAAGTCTTTCTACAAATAAATCTGGTCACTCTCCTTCCCACTGCATTAAGCCTCAAACTGCAGTTCTAAGAGCTCCTGCGGGGTCTGACCCTGGCTGGGGTCTCTCTCCAGCTTCTTCTGTGTCCCCACTTTGCTGTCATAGCCCTGCCCCACCGCCCTCCTTTCAAGCTCCAGAGGGACAAGCATTCTTCCCCACGGCGTCCACACCTGCACATCCCTCCGTCTGGAATGCACAGCCTCTGTTCTTCCCCCGCGAACTTGAGTTCGGGTCCGGTTTTCCATGTCACCTCCTCACATGGTCCCCCTCTGACCCCTCGTCTAAAATGACCCCTCCTAGTAGACTGGCTCACAAATCCCATGCTTTTCCCAAATGCCACACACACAGAGCATGGCACTGAGCTGAGCCGTATGATTATGAGACTGTAAGTGCCACGGCGCAGGGGTCATCTGTATTTTGTAAACCATTGTATGTCCAGCATTTCTCACCGTGCATGGTGTACAGAGGCTCGACAAATGCATGTCTAATGAATAAACAAGTGAAGCTGGCCTCATCTCATCTCTTTATTCATGCTGTAATCAAATTCCTTGGCCTTTGCAGACCCACAAATGCAAACATGGTGATATTAACAAAGTCCAGGTTACAGTCACTTTAGAAGCTTCCTTCCAGCTCTCCTCTGGTTCTTCCGAGCGTGCAAGAGAGGGGGGACTGGTGTCCGTCATGGGGTTAGACACCCGTGAGCTCGCGTCTCCTACTCCGAGACCGGAATCTGCGGGGAGCCGGTGTGTTCCGGTGCCCACACATCCTCTGCCGACAGTGTCTTCCCTGTGCTGTGAGTCTACTCGGCATCACATCTCTCTGCTGGAGAGAGGGCCAGTTCTCCAGGACACAGCTCTGCACTCTGGTCCCTGTGGCGAGGAGATTGGGGAAGGGCAGGCTGGAAAATGTGCGCACTCCATTCTGAAGGACACTGCAGGGGCCAGTGCTCCTTGCGGCCTTCTCTGAGCAGCCTGTTCCCTCTGCAGCCGAGTTCTCTCTCCATCAGAAAGAGCAGGGGGTGCAGCTGGCCCTGTCCATCTCTCCTGTCTCCCTGGAGCCCCTTTCCCCTTCAAGGACACACAAATACCCCTTCGTTGGTACGGCAGGCACACAGGGAACCCCAGCAGTGTCTGAGGCACCCAGGGGCACAGTGGGCACTGCTCTGATGTAGCCACTAATTCCACACGTGTTTACAAAGCACCTCCAACACAGTCATGGGTCTCACAGGGCCGCACGTTGTGTTCCTCCCTGTGTCTGTGCCACAGCCACTGCCTCCCTTTCCATCCAGGTGGCTTCCAGAGTCTCCTGCACGGCTGCCAGAGTGCTCTTCTTCGAAGCCTTCAGGGGCTCCCCATAGCTTCCAGGCTGGAGCTTAAACTGTCTCGTGTGGCACTAGCGGCATTTTGTGACCTAGCAGCTGCTCGTTTGTTTTGTGACATTTCCCAGGTCTGCTCCCAAGCGTTCTCCACTTCTGTCCCGCTCAGCCCTCCGTGGGACCAGATTGAGTCACGCCCCCTCCGAGCTCAGAGTCTCCCGTGTCCCGTTCCTTTTGCCTGCAGGGCCTTTCTCCCACGCTTTCTCTAAACCAGCTTGTCCAGGAAGATTTTCTGCCTCTGGAAAACTTGCGTGCAGTGTGGGAGCCACTAGCCACATGGTGGTGGTGACTATTTGAAAAGTGGCTACTGTGAATAACTAAAACAGACACACGTGGCTTGTAGCTACCTGATTAGGCAGCATGTAGACAACTTTTACATTGAAATACAGGGCCAGGGATTTAGCTCAGTGGTTCCAGCGCCTGTCTTGCAAGCACAAGGGCCCGGGGTTTGAACCCTGGTAACCATATACAATACTGGGTGTGGATACTCACGCCCAGCAGCAATCAGTACCACATACCACAGTGCCGGGCGTGGTGGCTCACGCCTGTAATCCCAGCACTCGGGAGGCAGAGGCAGGAGGATTGCTGTGATGTGAGTTTGAGGCTGAGCTCAGGGCCAGCCCTGAACTACAAAGCGAGACCCTGTCCCCCCCCCACCAAAAAAAAAAGAAAGAAAGAAATACACAGCTAAAGGCTGAAGGTCTCCTCTGGAAACCATCCTGGTGTCATGGCTAACTTTATTCTGCCAGCCCAATATTTGGAACCTTGTTTTATGGTCCGTGATCCATTGGTCTGCCTCTACTATAACACTGAATAGTTCAGAGGCAAGAACCACTGAGCTAAATCCCCGGCCCACCAAAGACTCTTAAAAGTCAATGATAGGAAAATGAACTCTCTGATTATATTTATTTATTTTATTTTATTTTATTTTATTTTTTTGAGACAAGGTCTTGCTTTATAGCTCAGGCTGTTCCTGAACTCAGCAATCCTCCTGCCTCTGCCTCCTGAATTCTGGGATTATAGGCATGAGCCGCCACGGCCGGCACTGCGTATGTGTTACTGATTGCTGGTGGGCGTCAGTCTCCATGCCTGGCATTGTTTTATGTGGTTCATGGGGATCGAACCCGGCCCTTGCGCTTGCAAAGCAAGTGCCAGAAACACTGACCTAAATTCCCGGCCCACCATCTGGTTTTAAAATGGGCAAAAGACTGGAACAGATATCTCACTGAAAAAGATACACAAATAGCAAATAAGCATATGAGAAGTCCAACACCCTGCTTCTCCACTGCCCGAAGTCTAACATTCTGATGATAGCAACGATGATAAAGATGCGAGGTAACAGGAACACGCATTCATTGTGGTGAGAATGCAAAATGGTAGGTATAGCCACCCGGAAGGCAGCTTGGGAGTTTCTTACAAAACTAAACTTACTTTTGCAATTGGATCCAACAATCATATTCGTGGTCATTTATCCGAAGGAATTGAAAACACAAAACCCTGAACATTGATGTTTTAGCAGCCTTAGTCATTCAAAACTGTTCAACTTAGAAGCAACCAGGATGTACCTTTAGTTGGTGCATGGCACGGATGACCTGTGTTACATGTAGGCAAGAGACTATTATTCAGTGATTTTTAAAAATAAACTCTCAAGCCATGGAAAGTCACTAAGAATAAGACACCGATGTGAAAGGGCTACACACTGTATGTTTCCAACTGTGTGACATTCTGAGAAGAGAAAAAGTACAAAGACAGGATAAAAGTCAGAAGTTGCCAGGGATTAGGATAGAAGGAGGGGTGAATAGACAGAGCACAGGGAACTCTTAGGGCAGTGAAACTACCCTGTACAGTATATAATGGTGAATAAATGCTATTATATGTTTTTCTTTTTTCTTTGTTTTGTTTTTTTATTTGGTTGTTTTGTTTGTTTTTTGTTTTTTTGAGACAAGGTCTTGCTATGTAGTCCCAGCTTACTTTGAACTCAATATGTTGCACACATTGGCCTTGAACTCATGGTGATCCTCCTGCCTCAGCCTCCCAACCTTGGGATGACAGACATATGCCACCATGCCTGGGTAATTTTTTTTTTTTTTTTTTAGACAGGGTCTCGATTTTGTGCTTCAGGCTGGCCCTGAGCTGAGCCTTGAACTCACAGCAATCCTCCTGCCTCTGCCTCCCGCGTGCTGGGATTATAGGTATGAGCCACCTCTCCTGGAAATACCTGGATAATTTTTTAAAGCTCATGCAAAGAGCCAGGGATTTAGCTCAAGTAGTACCATGCCTAACTGGAAAGCACAAGGGCTTAAGTTGAAGGTCCAGTGCCACTAAAGAAAGAAAACTCATGCAATGTACAATACCAATGGCAAACTTTAATGTAAACAGTGGACAGCTAATCTTTGGGTGACTGTAATGTATCTTCTGTATCTTGTAATGTATCTTGCTGTGAACCTAAGCTTGCTTAAAAAGAATGACTCTTATCATGGCTGACTTCAAGCTATGGACATGACATCACTGCAGAGCACAATTTGCTCTCGTGTGCAGAGGTACATTGGCCTAGATGGAGTATGTCGGGTGTGGGAATGCAGGGAGCCCTCCAGGCTCTCCAGGGGAGGCCTATTCAGCAGGGCATACATCTTGCAGGAGGACTTCAGTCCCAACCGAGAGAAAAAGGATCAGGGAGTGATCATCTTCACCTATTCAGACAGATGTTTCCTTTGCATCTTTTACCTCTAACACGAAGACTTGTCCATACACGAACTGAGCGGCATACACACTTCCGGGAACTAAGCCCAAGAGGAGGAAATGGAGGCTTGACCTAAGTGTCCTAAACCATGAGGGGTTTTTTGTTCCCTCATAGCAAGAAGTTCAGAGGTGAGGCAGAGCCCAGCTTCCTGTCAGGGGTGGTGCCTGGATGTCCTCCAAGCATCAAGGTGTCTCTTCTTGGGAGGCTGGTGCATTTCCAGACACCACCTGCAGGTGAGACATACTGATGAGGAAGAGGCTACTACTCCCCTTTCACTGTCACTGGTGAGAAAATCTCCCCCAGAAGTCGCCAGCAGCTGTGCCTAGATCCTCATGCTAAGACTAGCTTGCATGGCCAGTGTGAGGCACTGGACTCCAGGAGAATGAACCTGTGCAACAGACCCAGAATCATGGGCAGGACCCTCCGGGAGTAGAACTATGTGGCCAGATGGGGCTCTGCCCACAGGTGCGGATGGAGGGGTACTGTGGGGGAGGGCTGTCAAGACCCGATATCCGGAAATATTAGAGGAAGAGCCACTTTGCTCATGGCCACAAATATTTCTCAAGGTAATAAAGGAACAAGGAAGTTGTATGAAAGAGCCCAACCCTCGCTTTCCCTCCCCAACTGGAGATGACCATGTGACACTCATGCAGGTGCCGCTCCACTGGCTTTCGGAGTCCACCACCGCCAGGCCAGCAGGGCAAGGAGCAGGCTTCGCTCTGTTCAAAGACACCAGCACCACTCATAGGGAGGCCGTGTGTCTGGGTTGGGGCTGGAGTTCCCAAGCACGCTGTGCCATTGTCCCCGCAACTCACTGATCCTGGCGTGAGATTCCCTACCCATTCACCATCCGGGTACTCCCAGGGAGGGCGCTGTGCGGGCCGTTATGTGGCAGTCCCGTTCGCACAGGCGTCTGAATCCCCAGGGCAGGCAGCGCGTGGTGTCTCGCTCCCCTGGCTCTGACCTGGTTACGGGAGTTGCTAGGTAACTGCTTCCCACGCTGGAAGAGGCTTAGTTACCATGGCAAGCCCAGATGGGTGGGGGGTGCGGGGAAAAGGGAGCGTTGGAAGTTGGTTGGGGGGGAGGCACAGCAGCCTGGGCTCTGTCCTCACTCTCCCTCGAACTACAGTCCCCAGGGGACTGTCATAATTCTCCCTGGCCTCAGTGTCCTCATCAGTCAAATGAATGAAGGAGCCATGGGTCTCTTCTAGGACTAAACCCTTGACACACGCAGGTGGAATACACTAAATAAGTGCTGATCCTCAGATCCCTCCCAGGCAAGGTGAAGCAAGGGAATGAATTAAGCTTATGTGTCTTTTTTTTTTTAATAAATAGAGGAATTAGCCAGTCTGTGTCTCCATTAGGGCAAATAGAAAGCATAGAATGTCTTTATTCTCTTGGCAGAAATTTAGTTTCTGGAATTGATATTTATAAGTCTCTGGGGACCCCTAGGTTCTTTTCTGAACTTAGACTTCCTAAGGAACAAAACTCAGCTTTCAAAATGGCGACATCCTCTCAGATGGGCTCTGGTGGTTCTCGGGCCCTGCAGGCCCAGCTGGAGCGATGGCACAGTCCTCCCTAGTCGTGAGGGATGGTCCTGACCCCACAGCCTGGGCCTCTGCACAAGCCACTCGAGCCTGGCTTCATTGAGAATCAGATTCACCTTTTTCCTCCATTCCTCCCATGAGATCCCTGCCTTGCCCAGGTGCTGGGAGCTATGTCGTCCCCCGCTCCTCACTTCCCCAGTAACCTGGAGCTAAAGTCTGGGTGCCACCAGCTGCACAGGCTCCTGTGACCCCAGAAGAAAGACTGGGCCCCTCTTACTCTCAATCACCAGTCCGTCTTCCCTCCTCCTCCTCAGATCCGGCCTCCCGAGTCCAGTGCTAACCCAGGCCATTCCTGAGGCCTCCTGTCCCCAGAATAGCACGAGTGCGGCTGAGGTGCTAGAATCGTTTTATCAGGGGATCCTTCTCCACCCACATTCCACGGTGAGTTCCCCTGCGTTTGGTGGCAGAAGGAGGAATCATGCCTGGTGCAAATGAGTGAAAAGAGCTGGGTGTTGCAGCGGTTGCCCTGTGGTAGTTTCTCCACACCAGCTGTGCTCTGGAACATTCTAGAACCTTCCAGCCCTACAGAGACAGCCCCTTCCCCCTCTTTCCCCTATCATCTGCCCCATCTGCCTGGCCTTCTGTGATGGAGTCCATAACCACGAGGCCAGCAGGGCAAAGGGGCAGGCTTTGCTGTGTTCATGATCACCTGCCCCAGATGATATGGAAAAGGCATAAGCTTTGAGTCAGGCCGACCCGGGCCCCAGGAAGACTCTGCCCCTTGCTCTGTGAGCCTGGACTGGTCACTTGACTTCTGATCTACAGGATGGAGATAATAGGACTAAGTTGCCATAGGAAGTAAACAAAATTATAGGAAGGGACTTGGTAAAACCTTAGCATATAATGGGATCTGAAATGACTAATCTCTTTTACTTTTATGGCCAAGGCCAAGCAATAGGGCATGAAGAGAAGGAACTTAATCTTCTTCCGAGGCTCATTTTGGACTCTCCTCACAAGCCTCAGTCTCAGCCCCAGGGAGAAGGCGTTGCTGCCAAGGCCCCCTCTGCCCTGGAATTCATCTGGCCGAGAGTGCCAGCCTGGGCTGTGGTGTCAACAGGAACCCAGGGCCACGCTGGGATATCAGCCATCCCTGGTTACTCCTGCTCAGGGTCTCTGTTACTCTACAGAGCACCCCACTCACACCAGGCACTGTCTTTACTGGAAAACTTCCTCTCTTGGCAAGGTAGTTCATGTCTGCAATCTCAGCTACTCAGGAGGCTGAGGCAGGAGGATCACAAGTTTAAGAGCAGCTTGGGCAATTTAGTAGGACTGTGTTTCAAAATAAAAGGCGTTGGACATATCATTCCCTAGAACAGGGGATAAAAGAGAAGCGAAGAAAATACCTTCCCATTCCATCCCCAGCTCAGGGCTCAAGTTGCTCTCAGGAGATGGGGTGAGCGTCTGGGTGACTTACCTTCAGTTATACCTGAACTTTGCCCTGTATTTTCCTTCTCTAGAGATTGCGCCTATGCAGTTTGTCCACCTGGATGTCTCTGTCCACATCTTAATCATCTTTGACAACAGACAAACCATTCTCTTCTTTCCAAGTTCCCTCTTCAGCCCAGAGCCACTGCCCTGGCATGTGCTGTGCCAAAAGCTTTGCCCTAGAGCAATATGCACACTCAGGGCATCTGGCTAGGGCATCTAGGATTCCAGGTCCCAACGACAGAGACAAGCAGATGCTACGGAGGTAATAATTCTAGCTCAGGCCTTTTGATTGATCTGAGTTGTTTTAAATTACTACAAATGTTCCTGGCACTGCCAGCAGGCAGGAGAGGGAAGGACTAGCAATCAGGTTGCCCTGAGAGGGCTAAGCCTGCTCCCTCAGGCCGCCATGAGGCCTGCACAGCCCACCAGGGGGCGCTGTCCCAAGCTTCCTGCTTCTGCGCTCCTGCCCACGAGGAAAGGATGACTCTATGTCTGCTGAAGATTCCTCCCTAACTCCCTGACCCCAGTCTTGGAATCAAGAAGCTTTCTTTCCATGCCATTAAGGGCTGTTGGAGTCCATCATGGACTGACCCCCTACTGGTCCATCCTGTGCTCTTGGCTAGAGACATAATCTCAAGGACGCTGCTTATCCTGCCCATTCCCAGCTCTCACACCTCTCTTAGTTCAGCCTACAATTCAAGGACTTGTACCTACACATATCCAGACACCATGACCTAGAGGAATTGTTTAGGCAGGGTTAAGATTTATTAGTGAAATTGATCCGAAGATGAAGACAACACAGCGGGTGCCTTCGAGAGAGCAAGGCCCTCACTCCTCCAGTGGAACATGATTCGCCAAGAAGTCTTCAGGGAGCATACGCTTCTCAGCCAGGGTGTCTCAGATTCATCTGCACGAAGCTTGGTGAAGCCCTACTTCTTCGACATGTGGATCTTCCGGTGGCCAGGAAACTTGAGCTGACGTAGGACCGTGATCACGTGTTCCTCATTCTGCAGCTCGGTGCGGATGGACACAATTTATGTAATGTGAACCTCCCCACTCTCCCCCGGGCTTCTCAAAGGCACCTTTTGTACCTTTCCAGAACCTACACTGGGAATAGCATGAGGTCAGCCACACGAAATTCCACCAGGAAGCAGTGCCTCTGAGGCCCCCCAGAACCACCCACACCAGCAAGACACCTTGTCCACTACAGAGGAGGCTGCTGCTCACACCCCTTGCTCACTGGGCGCTCATGAACAAAGAAATCAAGTCACATGGACTACAGAGACAGAGTCCAAGCTACTTGCTTTTGTCACTATTAACCTTGAACTTTTTTTTTTTTTTTCCAGTTCTGGGGACAGCACCCAGGGCATTTGCCCTGAGCAACCGACCTCCATCCCCACTCCTTTTTCATTTTGAGACAGAGTCTTGCTAAGTAACTAAGTTGCCCACCTGGGCTTAAAGTTGCAATCCTCCTCCCTCGGCTCCCCAGAGTGCTGGGATTCCAAATGTGCACCGTCACACCTGACTGCTACATTGATTCCCTCACTCACTCTGCTCATTGGCTGGCTCATCGTCCCCCTCAGCACCAGGTCCCTTTCAGAGCTGAGGCACGATTTTCCTGCCTCCACACTGTCAGCTACTACCTAGAACACCTTCCACTTCCCTTCCAAGTCTCCAGACTCTCCAAGGACCGGTTCTAGGTCCACTCCCTTGGAAAAACCTCCCCAGATTCTGAGACTTCCACAGCTCTTCCTGATTTTGAGTTTCTATAAAAGAACTTTGAGTGTGGTAGTGAGATAAAGAAACCGAATTTTTAATTCTTATTTCATTTTAATAGCCATCCGTGGTCAGTAGCTCTATATTGGACAGAGCTATTGTACTGTATAGCTTATCTAACCATTGGATCCTATGGTCTTGGTGGCAAATGGAGCTGAGTTACAATCCTTAGCTGTGTGACCCTGGTCAGTTTGCTAAATTTCCCTGAGCCTGAGCTTTATCCATGATATCATGTGTGGACTGTAATATCTCATAGCAGGATGAAGTGATTGGATGTATTGGAAGCCCCTGTCACATCTGCAACATGCAGCTGGCACGCACAGTAAATAAACTGTGATCTTTGGACCCCTCACCCCCCTCCCCTGCAAGGAATGACTTAAGATGGGCAAATTAGGTAAGAGGGACTAAACCCCAGTGAGGGACCTCAGGTGTCTCCACTCACCTGGCCTCTACCCAGTCCTGCCTTCATTGAAATCTGTCCCTCCTGATGCTGGTCCCCTTCCCCTGTTCCAGGCCACATCTATGCTTCCCAGGAGACCATGGATGCTGACAGCCTCTTCACCCTTAAAGATGGCCAAGGGCTCATCTCCCGCCACCCCCACACTCATAGTCAACGCTGTGCACTTGACTGGACAAAAAGATTTCTGTTCACTTGAGCTATCTTTTGCATTCCAGGTTCTTATTCTTACATTTGGCTGGGTGTGGTGGCACACACCTGTCACCCCAGCACTTGGGAGGCTGAGGCAGGAGGACTGTCTCAAATTCAAAACCAGACTGGGCCATATAGTGAATTCAAGTCTCACCAGGACCATGTAGTAAGACCCTGTCTCAAAATAAATCATTGAATGACCAGATGAAAGCCTTAGATAAGTCACAAAGGTGTAGGTGTGAGACTTCATTTTCTGTGAGAATAGGGTGGATCAGAGGTCCTACCAGGCTGTTTCCCCTATCCAGGCCTGGGATCTGCACCTTTCCTGGCACCAGCGGAACTTTTGCTTATTCTCTCATTCTCTCAGGGAATAGGCGACAAGGAAACATTTCACAGAGGTGTGAGAAAGTGCCCAAAGTTTTATAATAGGTGCCCATGACACAAATTGCTACAGAAGAAAAAAAGTCACCCCTGGGAAAACTTATCTAAGAATATATCATGAGGTGGGCTATTTTGGGACTCAAATTACACAGGAGGCCCGAGGAAAATAGACGTATGCAGAGATGAACACAGCTACAATTAATGTTAACTATAAGGTGTCATATCACACCGAGCCCGCAGCCCGTGGTGCGTGAGGCAGAGGGAGAGGGAAAGGTGAATTCGAGCCAAGTACCCAGGCAGGAGGGGGCGGTGTCCTCCCAGGAAGCCAGAGAAGGGAGGAGCGGGTGGGGTCTTGCTGGAGAAGTACTGAGTTCTGGGAAGGCAGCATCACCTTGGCCAAGGTGGCCTCTGAAGTTCAAAATGCAGCCAAGGTGGTTCCTACCTGGCTCAGGGAAAGTCCAGGTCCAGAACCAGAGGAACAGGGACAAGATCAGGGGTTTTCCTAGAGGGCACCACATCAAGGAAGAATCCTGGACTCCAATTAAGCTAAATTAGCTAATCTGCAGGGCCCACACCCACAAGAAATCAGTCTCCTCCACAGGTGAGGCTTTTTATAAACCTTAATAATGCTAGATAGTGTGTAGCTGTGTGCAGGGTGGGACGGTGGGACCTGGGCTTCATGAATATGGAACCTAGCATTTCCAAACAACAGCTGATAACCTTGAAGAGGACATCTCACCTCCCAGAGCCTTGGTTTCTTCTTCTGTAACACCTTATAATAATCCTTTTCATGGTCTAACAGATCAGGTCAGCTTGTGCTGCATCATTGTATATTTCCTGTCTCTATAGCCTTCAGCCCTGTGTCCCCACCACCTCGCCTTGTGAAGATTACCGTGAATTTTTCATTGCTGTTGTTTCACTGTTGCGGGGCTGAGGATGGAACCCAGGACCTCACACACACTAGCCCTTTCACTACGGAGCTACACCCTGCCCCATGCCATATTTGACTTCCAGCAAGGGAGATACCAGGGCAGCTAGCCCTCATGTCTGCTTCTTCCTTTTTATTCTGGGTGGCAAGCGGGTTGCCTACTCTACATAAACTTTCCAACCTGTGGGCTGAATAAGCAAGTCACTGGTATCCAAAAGGTGACTTTTACCAAAGACCACAGTGTGTTTCATATTCATTAGATCTGGGGAAGATCTTTTGCAACGTGAACCGTTTCTGAAGTATTCCACTGTGCCTCTCAGCTTCTGTCCACTTCCAACTCGCATCTCATAACATCTATCCCCTTTGAGAACAAAAAAACCATGTTGTAAGCATCCTAGTTTAATGGAAGCCCCCAGTGGACTTGCTTTTGCTCTGAGAGATATCTCCAGCACCTAGAACAGGGCCTTGAACTTTGCATAAAGCTCCACAAGGATCTGATGAATGGATAAATGGCTTCTGACCCCTAGCACAATGGTAGCAGGCATTTGACCAATGTTTGTTAAATGAATAATTTAATAAAAAAGGTGAATGATTTCTACTGTCTCTAACATTTTCAGTGCAGACAGAATAGAGAGGTGAAATAGATAGACAGGCTTTCGAGTCAGTCTGGATTTGGATTCTGGCTCTTGTATTTACTAACTGGGTAAGCCACGGAACCTCTGGGTAAGCCACGGAACCTCTCTGTGCTTTAGTGTTCTCAGCTGTAAAATGGGCCGAATAATTTTTCTAACAGAATTACGCAGTTCACTGAAAGTACACATAAAATATTTAGCACAGTGCCTGGTATACGGTAACTGCCCCTGTATTTTTTATGATCCTGTCACTCTCTCAAGCTTCTGTAAGTAACAGATTAAGATCTAAAGTCCAGGTGCCCAAAAATTTGGTCCCAGGATCACTCTCTTTCAGGTCCCATCTTTCCTGGTAGCTATCTAGGTCAGATCTCACACAAACTGGTACATTTTCTATTAACTTGTTTCTGTCCTCAAAAAAAAAAAAAAAAAAAATCCTTCAAGGTAGGACGTATTATGGCCTCTGTGTCACTGGATGATGAGACCCAGGCCCAGAGAGGAAAATCAGGATTGCATTTCAGGACCCATTCCCCAACCTGGAAGTTCACATTCCTATTTATGCAGCTCTAAAATCCTTTCCATGGTCTACCAGCACTACCAGCATAGCCTAGGAGACTGTCAGATATGCAGAACCTCAGGCCTCATCCCAGACCCACTCAATTAGAATCTGAATTTCAACCAGACCCACTCCTGTAGGTGACTGCTACATTCAGGGAAGTTCTAGAAACACTAAACTACTTCCTGCTTATTGGACAGGAGTTTACATTTTTAAAAATGTGATTTCATTTAAACCCCAGTGATCTGGAAGGTCAGGAGAGGTCTGCAGCAGTGACCCAGTTTTGAGCAGTAAGGTTCAGAAAGGGTGGGTCTCTTCACTTGAACTCCTCCACTCCCAGCACCACTTTGAGGCTCTGACCTTCAGCACATCTCCTTTCTTTGAATTTTTCTCTCATTTCAGGATCCACTCCAAATTTCTTCCTACTAGGCAAAGCCCTTCTTATGCATATCCCACTGGGCAGATTAATTGCCTTTCCCTCCACAGTCCTTGCACCTCCCTACCCGTAAGTATTCTCATTCATTAAGTAACGTGTTCTGAGCAGAAACTGTGTGCCCGACCCACACTGGGCCCTGAGTAAATATCTGTTGAGCCAACAGCTCCATGCACTCGACTACATTTACTAAAGCACTTTCATTACGCCTGTGTGGAGCATCGTTTTCAACACAGTGCTTTCGCATCTCTGTCTCTATTGCCCACTCTCCTGAGCCCTTCTGTGTTCCCACTACAGGATTTGGCCCACCAAGGACCCCAAGTCTTTATAAAACAAACTACATGCTCTCCAATCAAAAGATGGAATTTGGGGGCCGGGGATTTAGCTCAGTGGTTCTGGCGCCTGTCTTGCAAGTGCAAGGACCCAGGTTCGATCCCAAGTAACCACACACTATACTGGGCGTGGAGACTCACCCCAGCAGCAACCAGTGTCACATACCACAGTGCTGGGCATAGTGGTACAGCCTCACGCCTGTAATCCCAGCACTCGGGAGGCAGAGACAGGAGGATTGCTGTGATGTGAGTTGGAGACTGAGCTCAGGGCCAGCCTGAACTACAAAGCGAGACCCTGTCTCAAAAAAAAAAAAAAAAAAAACCTTAAAAAAAAAAGATGGAATTTGTCTATAGTAAGAATGAGTTTTGATCAGAACTGAACTTTCCACTTCCAGGGGTGGTAAAGATCAGGCATCTTGATCCTCATCATCCCCCTTGGAGCTAATCTAGGATGCCTGGAACTACTGTCAAAATTTACAGATGTTTGAAAATCTCCCCCATTTTTCCCCAGACCATCAACACAAGGTATGGGAATGGTAAGTGACCCCTCCCCATCCTCCAGAGTTAAAACCACCCCTTTTCTCCCATAAGCTAAACTAGAAAAGGACAAAGGGCCTCCTGACACCCACAGCCTAGCACTCCTAGGCTAGGCTTTTTTACTAGGAACTCCTGGCAAAGCACTTGTTTCTAGGCCTCAATTTCCTCGTTTGTAAAATGAGGGGTTGGACTAGTTTCTAAAGCTCCTTCCAGCTCTGAGACTCTGTACTACAAAATGAGAGAAATGTGAACCTTTGGTTGCTATGATCTGAAAATATTTTGAATGTGGAGAATCAAATTGTACAGCAGCGCACGAACAAAATAATATGTTAATGACTAAGAAGATTGTATTTAATCCAATAGGAAATAGCAGAGCTGCCGGTAGGGTGTGTGTGAGTGTGTGTGTGTGTGTGTGTGTGTGCGCGCGCGCGCGCGCGCCAGGCTTTCTTCCTTAAGCTCAAACATATATTTTGAATCACTAATATAGTAATCAGGCCTGTGGCAGCTTATCTTGCCCAAACACACACACACACACAGAAAAATACACACGCGGGCGCGCGCACACACCACTTCATATTAAAAGGGGGGGGTACATTTGCACAGTTGCTGCTTACATCTTTTCTGTTTGCGTGACTTTTTTTTAAAAGAAATTTTTATAGTGAAGGTGTTGGGCTGACAGACCCTGGAGGCCTCTGATCTCAGAACTGGGACACGTGGGCGGGAAGCTGGAATCTCATTAGCATTTTGTTTGCCCTTACCGAAATCCGGTCCAGCAGAGGGACCACAGGCTTTGAGTCAGACTGGCGACCCCAGAGGCCGGAACACGTGCTCTGGCCCCTACAGTATGTACACGGAAAAAGAAAGCGCGCAGGCGACGCCTGTCTGGGGCTGGCCGCGGGAGGTTCTGTTGCACACCTCCCACGGCTGGAGAGTCCGAGGGAGCTGGTGGACGTGGGCCAGGGTTCCACGTGGGTCTAACCTGGGCCTCGCTCCAACTTCCCGCCCACGCTGGGCCTCTCGACCCGGGCCCGGCACAGGCCACAGCAGACCGCGTCCCGGGGAAGCCCAGAACCCGCTAGCCCACCCCGCCCCGCCCCGCCCGACGGCAGGTCGCCCCGCCCCGCCCGGCCGCCGCGCCCTCGCTGCGGCCCACGCGGATTGGCCGGCTGGCGCGCGCGGGGCGGGGCTGGGGCCGACCTCTGCCAGGTGAGGCGCTCCGCCCTTCGGCCGCTCCAGGTGCGGCCTTGGCCCTCAGCGGTGGGGCAGGGGCCAAGCGGGAGCCAGGGCCGGCGGCCGCGGCGCTATGGCCGAGTCCCAGGTGAGCTGCCTGGACGAGGCGCACGTGAATGAGAAAGTGACCGAGGCGCAGGCCGCCTTCTACTACTGCGAGAGGCGGCGGGCTGCGCTGGAGGCCCTGCTGCGCGACGGCGAGCAGGCCTACCGCGAGCGGGTCCAGAAGGAGCGGCTGCGGAGCTTCCTTTCCAGTCAGGAGCGCCAGGCCCTCCGGGCCGCCTGGAGCCCCTACGAAGATGCCGCCATCACCGCGCGGGGCAAGAGCAAAGCCAAAGCCAAGGGCCCCGCGCCCGCCCCAGCCCAGCCCCCCGAGTCTCTGGCCTATTGGCCTGACCGCTCCGACACTGAGGTGCCCCCTCTGGACCTGGGCTGGACCGACGGCGGCTTCTTCCGCGGCGTGAGCCGTGTCACCCTCTTCACCCATCCCCCCAAGGAAGAGAAGGCGCCACACCTCAAGCAGGTGGTCAGGCAGATGATCCAACAGGCCCAAAAGGTAGGCCTGCCTTGTGCACCACAAGGGTGGTGGGACCCCACCCCCATCCTCTTGGACCGGCCTCACATCTCGGGAGAGCCTGATAGAAGCCTCTCTAGCCACTCTGGAGAATAGTCTCCAATGCGCCATAACCTAGTGGGGTCGTCCTCTATACAGAGGATGGATGTGAACGCGTTTGGCAAATCACAAAGTGCTGCACAGACGTTAGTCATCGTCGTGACAGTGTCCAGAGGCGCTGGCTTTCTGGGCTCTGTGCTTCTATGTCTTTGTACTGTCTATCCCTCTTCCTGAGGCTCTAGCAAAATGAGTCACTCACAGGTCTTTTGGTCATAACCTATGTACAAAATGTATCCCTGGCCATTTTCTCGTTTGATCTTCAAAATAATTGGTGACTTCTCCATCCCAGTCCCTACCCAGCTATGCTCTTGAGAGGTCCCCACCCAGACTAAGCCAACCTGGCACCCTCACATTCACTGCTGTCCTGGATCCAGCCCTGGCACTCTAGTCTCCAGCAATGAATGAGGAAAACTGTGCTGAGTACCTGCTGTGGTCTGGCATGATTCCGGGCACTCTGACAGGGCAGGTTCTGGACTCCGCAGCTCAGGAAAAAGCTCCTGCTTGGCCCATCTGCTCTAGTTGTTGAAAGGAGATGTTTCCAGGGTGGATGGCGAGAACACTGAGAAGGCTAGGCTGTGGGTCAGTGGAAAGACTTTAATCTTTTCTCGGTTCTCCGGGTAGGAGAATTTGGGCGGTGTTTGGTAAAATGTAGGTTTTCCCATTAAATTTGAACTTCAGAAAAATAATGAGTTAAATGTTTTGATATCAGTTTATCCCAAATACTTTGAACTGATATTATTCATCACATACCAAAATTCAAATTTAGTTGGATATCCTACTTTATAGTTGCTAAATCTAGCTCCCCTCTGCCGAGATTTGTTAAGAAACACTGGCAGCCTTTGGTGCCCTGTTCATAATGTGCAGCAGGAGAGAGTGAGGTTTACCATTGTCACCCAACTCTGAGTGTCACTGGAGCCCTGATTCCCATGGAGACCCGGGTGGCCTAAGGAGGAACAGGGAAGTTGGGAAAAAACACTGGTGGAACTCCCCTTCCTGGAAGGGGTGATGTAGACAGCCTCAGAGGAAGGGTTAATTTTTCACTCTCGGTATCTCCACCCTCCTGCTCTAAGTCTTTGTTCTTTGCCTGACTGAGCTTTCTTTGTGTATAGCATTCTGCAGAAGAAAAAGGCAAGATTGAACACAGAGTGGGGGGAAAAAGTGGGTGGCAGTGCTGGGCAGCAAGCTGCAACTGGGACCCAGGGTCGGGTCTCCTTGTGTCATTCTAACAAAGGCTCGATTTATTGAGCACTTATTATGTGCTGCTCTCTGTGCTAATGATTTAACCTGCATTTTAGCTTGCTTTCCACAGTCATTGGGAGAATGAGGTATTTTTCTTATTCTTAGAGAAAAAGAAATCAGGATTCAGGACAGTTAAGGTTACATAGCTAGTAAGTAGCTGAGCCAAGACCCAAACACCAAAGCCTTTCTTCTGAACACTGTATCACTCTGCCCTACTGTCCAAAGTAATGGTGCAGTGGAGTTTGACTGGAGCTAGGCTGATTACAATCTAGGACACAGGTTCTAGATCCTGTTCATGAAGGAAGAGACAGGGCCATGGGCCACTGGCATTTCTAGTTTCACGTGGTTTGACAGGACTCTCCTGCTGGGTGGGGTTTTCTTAACTCTAAATATTTAGCAACAAAAACATTAATAGTTGTGAATCAGTCCCACTGGTATAGATTTGAAGCAGTAGTTACTTCCGGAGTGTCTACTGTATGCCAGGTACTCCCCATAAAGAAGTTCCAAGTTGGTGGGACCTTTGTCTTCCAAGATGCTTCCAAGATCTTACTCAGATGCTGGGGCTCTGCTGGAGGAAATCAGGGTTCTGAGGCAGGAAGTGCATACTGGGAAGGCTCCCTAAGGGAGGTGAATTGCTGAAGTGGGAAGGAGAGAAAGAATTAAACTAGGCAGTCTCTCACTAAGATCCTCCAGCCCCTGAGCAGGATTTATATTTATATTTATTTTTATTTTCTCTCAAAAAAAGCAAAAGCAAGGAGATTTGATTGGCAGGAGAAGACTATCATAGTGAGATCTGAGGACTATGGGAGACCCTCTTTGTACTCACCCAACTCCCAGGCCTTCTGGAACCCTGCCTAACTCTGCCTTCAATAATCGCTGTCCCTCGTGTCTGTGCAGGGCCACTTCACAGGTGAGGAAAACAGGTACAGAGAAGGAAACCGGCTTTCCTAAAGGTCACAGGCTGGTTACAGAAAGGTTAAAGCCCCTACCCTATGTTCCAAAGGCTACACTTCCTGACAGCCTGGTCCCCACCCCCACCGCAGTTTCTCCGACTGGCAGGTACATGTTGCTTCCTTCTCCCTGTGCACCCTGAGGGAGGGAGTTTCTTTGACTTCCTGGGTGAGTCTGGCTGCCTGGAGGCTGGGTGGGGCAGGCTTCGGAGAAGCTGGTGTGCCCAACATTTGTTGTGCCAGGAGGGGAGGCAGAAAAATGTGGACAGGTTCCACTGGGTGCAGAAATTTCCCTTGATCCTTAAAACAGTCTTATAAGATGCTGTTATTTTTGTTCCCAACTAATAAATAGAAAATTAAGGTTGATAGGGAGTTGCTATGACTTGCCCAAGATGACGGGTCAGCGAGGAGTTTCTTCTGGTCCTCCAGGATATAGAGCTAGGAGCCTAATGGGGGGGAGCACTTTGAAAATGATGGGCAGTTGGGGAGCAGGGCAGGTGCAGAAATAGGGTTGTGGAGGGGAGAAAGGGCTTAGAGGAGGTTAGTCTGAACTGGCTGCTCACTGGGCCTCCTTCCCTAGCTGGGCAGAATAACCAGCAGTCAGAGATTCAGCTGTGGTTACAGCTGTGGTGCAGAGTGGAGATTTTTTTCCCCCACCTTGAGAGATTTGCTTATTTTAGTGTCACCAAATGATATCCTTTGCTTAAACTATAGGTAGAAAGGGTGCTGTTAGGGACTTAGAAATGAGCTGCTGGCCTATGCCACTGCAGGTCATGGTAACTGTTAAGCAACACTTTTTTTTTTGGTAAGGTTTTTTGAGACAGGGTCTCGCTTTTGTGGTTCAGGGTGGCCCTGAGTTCAGCCTCAAACTCACATCACAGCAATCCTCCTGCCTCTGCCTCCCGAGTGCTGGGATGACAGGCGTGAGCCAGCACACCCGGCACTGTGGTGTGTGGTACTGGTTGCTGCTGGGGTGAATCTCCACGCCCAGTATTGTCATGTGGTTACCAAGGATCGAATCCGTGTCCTTGCGCTTGCAAGACAGGCACCGGAACCATTGAGCTATATCCCCGGCCCCTGTTAAGCAATACTTTATGGCAGGACCATATCCTCGGTGGGAAACTCTTGGTTCTTCTTTACCAAGCCAGAGCAAGAGCAAAGAACTACAGATCTGACAGGCTGGCAACTTGAAAGTCTTATGCATCCATTTGGTCATTGTAAAGATTTGGAGGAAGACCTTGTGCCGAGCATATGGAATAGAAAAAACATGAAATGAGCCTCTGCTCTCAAGTCACCTAGTCATGTACTAGCACTGAAATTTAGTATGATGGATTCTTGACACAAGGAGTGGCAGGAAGGGCATTAGCCTTACCCAGAAGCCTCCTTGATGCCAAGGGCCTGTTTGTGAACATGTCTGGACACAACGAGAAAGATGAGATGGCACCAAATCATCTGCCTCTTCACATGCCCAGGCACCCTCCTGACCAAGGCCGTCCATTTTTAAGGCTTCTGAGTGGGTATTGCAGAAAACTTACTGGCTGTCACTGCAAAGATTGTTCCTGGGCCCCGCAACCCCAAATGGACCAACCTACTAGCCAGCTCTTAGAAATCTGCCCAATTTCGTTGGAAGAGTGACATGTTAGACCAAGGATGAGATCACATGGGTCCCCCAGGCCCTGAGTCAGGATGGCCAGGGACCCTTTGGAGATGATAAACACAGACCAAGAAACAGAGGCTGCTGTCGGTAGCTGTCCGGGGCTGGTGCTGCTCCTTTTCACTGGGGTCGCAGGTAGTGGAACAGGTCTGCCTGGTTAATGAAGAAAAGGAAGGGGTGAGTAACCTGGCTGATACCGACTCTGTCTGTCTGTCTCTCTCTCTGCCTGTTGATGAGTTCGTCCTTTCTCTTTCAAGGCTTGGCTGAGCGGCCACCTCTTCCTTGGGACCTTAGCAAATTTCAGATGCCGGAGTTTCCACACAGCTTGCTCCAGCAGAGCCCATCTTATCCTCATAGGCTGTGAGCTTTGGCAGAGGAGAGCTGAGCCCTGTTGGTCCCCTTTTTGGGGCTCTGCAGGTACAGACCTCCGTCACTGGTGGTCAAGAACCCATGTAAAGAACTGAGCACTGACTCCTCTAGGCCACCAGTCCCTGCAGGGAAGAAGTGTCTGGGGCTCTCCTTGCGGAATCGCCATTGCCCCAGGGGACTTCTTTGGCAATAAGGATACCCTGCAGCAGAGAGAAAGATGCTCTTAAGTTGCAGGGATGAGGTAGAAGGACAGGGGAGGAGGGGACAGACTGGAGAAGGCCGCAGGGAAGGCAGTGTGAGGTCTGGGCTGCTGAGGGGAGGGAGTGGTAAGAGCTGAGATGTAAGTGTCCAGGGGGTGCTGTAAAGTCTTGGGGTCACCGATCTTGTCACCAGGAAACAGCTTTGCAGATGGCATCTGAGTAGAGCTTGCTATCTCCCCAGGAGCTTCAATTGACATTTTCCTCTTTTAATTACATCTAGCAAATAGTACCAAGCACCGTGCCTGTGGCAGGTACCGTCCTGGGGATTGATAGGCCGTGATAGAACAGATGCCCCCATCCCCCTGCCAAGCAGTTTTCTTATATAATTTTTTTAAAAAAAATCTTACTGGTTTATAAAATCTGAGAGTTAGATAATACGCTTACTAGCCCCTCGCCACCTTCTTTGAGAGCTGGTCTGGGCTCCTGCTCCTGATTCTTCCAACTTCCCTCCTTTCCTCTTCTCCGGCGTCGTCTCAGAGGGATTGCTGACTTTAGGAGCTTTGGAGCTGCCTCTTAGAGGCAGATTTAAATGCACAGATCAAAAGGAGCCCCCCTCATCCAGCCCAGGTCCCACGGGCCCCACACACTGTCCCTTCTCCTAACTCTTGCTCAGAGCCCGGGACAGTTCTGGTGGATAATGGCCTGGCTCCAGGGAATAAGCACGTCTCGGCCTTTCTGGGATCTTGTCCCAGCCTGTCTGGGCATCCCTGGCAATGCTTGGGTGCTTTGGCTCTGGGGTTCAGGATCTCTCTCTTTATGCTCAGCTACTGACCCCGGGTGCTAGATTCCTGAGGGACAGAGACCTAGCTTCACATCAGGAACAGGACAGCTGAAGTTGAAAGGTCATAGTTTCTGTCCTGACCTGCCCACTCCCTGGCTGTACTCAGGACAAATCACTTCGCTTTCTGAGTCTGTTTTGACTGCAAAATGGAGAAGATAATGTCTAGGTTTCTAGACGGTTTCAAAAGAGAGAGACTGTGAAAACTGAGGGTCCTGGAAAGTTTTGTGTAAATGCCAGCTGTCCTGGTAAATAACTGCTGTTATCTTAGTGGGAAAGGCAGCAAAGCAGGTCAGATTTCCTCCCAGGAAGCGGGGCACCCAACCCAGGAGTTTAGAACTGGAGAGTTAGTGTTTCCTGTTTCCTCCTTAGAGAGTGACTGGCCCGCTCTCTGTTTGAATTGATTTGGCGGTTGTGGTGAGGACAGCTGTCTCCCTGCTTCTGAGCTGCCTGCGGAAATCTGTGGCATTGGAATCCTCAGTCCAGAATATTCTTCGGGATCTGCCATAGGCAGAGAGAAATAAAACAGGAAGGCACTGAGGCCCCTCTGTTACCAAACACAGCTATGTCAGAGGGCCCCAGGGCTGTCTGGAAAGACTCCTGTGGTCTTTGACTCTGGTGACTAGTACTTTCCAGAGAAGAGGAAGCCCCAGAAGATGGGAGGGTGAGGGTGGGCCTGGTGGGACCTTGGGCCGAGTCTCTTTGAAGGAGAGGGAGGTGAGGGTTGGCCCCTCTGAAACCTTAGCCTTGCGTCCCTGAAACTGAGGGTGGGTGGTGGGTGTTTCCCCAAGAGTTCCAACAGAGAAGGTGGGGCCTAGTAAACTTCTTCAGGATCTCCTTGTGGTTTCTCAGTAGCAAAGCCTGGTTTATCGGGCAGAGGCCTCAGAAGGCCCAGGGAAGGAGTCCAGGGCTTGGGGTCAGGGGCTTGGGAGTCCTCACCCTTGCTCTGACCACTTCTTTCCCTTGCTTACTGAGTGACATTGGGCAAATCATTCTACTCTGCTGGCCATTTGGTTCTGCAGCTGTAAGATGGAGATGAGTTTTCCTTGTTTACTTTCACAAGATTGTGCTGAGAATCTAATGTCAGACTGTGAGGAAGGTGAGTAATGTGTGTAGACAAAAAGGGATTTCTCAAGAAGGGCTAACACTGTTGAGAGATGAGATAGACGCCGTGCATGTTATTTCCTTTAATTAATCCAGTTCCCAGCATCTTGCAAGGGAAACAGTATTTTCCCTGAGGCTCAGGGAAAGCCTAGAACCCAGGAGAGGCTTGCCGGGATTCCACCCAGATCAGAGATCAAGGCTGTGTCCTCCTTCTACACATGCAGTTTGCCCGTCCGAGCCAACTCGAAAAGGATTCTTTCTGCCCAGCAACACGGGGCACTGGCAAACAGACACTGGATGTAGTAGCTCCCGGAGATCACTATCATCTCTTCATGGCCATTTTATGGGTCCCTGGGAGTAGGAGTAGGTCTTGTTCCCAAGCTTGCTGCTTCACCTTGGCTAGTGACCAGCTCTGCCCTCCCTCTGAAAGTGTACAGAGCAGCCTGTTCTGAGACCAGCTTCCAGCGTGAGCAGGGAGGGAGGCAGCAGGGCAAAGGTCAGATGCGCACAGGGCCCCCTCCTCCGTCACTGTCTGAGCTGCCCAGGGCGAATCACCTCAGGCCTGCCTCCCCTTCCTTAGTGCCCATCCACCACCCTGTGCCCAGAGCAGCCGGCCTAAGCTGGGGCTGCTTCTTTGTCCAGTTTCTCTTTCCCCTCTCCAAGCACACAGAGTCCTTGAACTTGCTAAGGATCCAGAACTTCCCTCTGTGACTCCTCTGGTAATGAATCTTGCTGCTCAGGTTGTGATGATCGATACCTTTGCCCTGGGCACAGCTTGTACCTCGGTCACTCTGTGGGCCCCTCGCTGTACTTCCCGGGCAGGTGGAAGGAGTTCTCTTTGTTGTGTTTTTTCTAGCAGTGACGTAGGAGATGGAAAGCAGAGAGAGGGGCCAGGGCTACTCTTCTTCTTTCACTGACAATTCAAGGACAGACTGTGAGTATCCTGCACGGCCTGCAGATTTCCCACACAGGCACATTCACGCAATATGTTCTACCAAAACATACTGTGTACAGACACCAGACATTTACAGAAAAATAAAATTGTGGGCCCCACCTTAAAGTTTGATGTATGAGACAAAAATGAATAAATTTCAGTACAGTAGTAGTAGTAAAGGGATGTTAGTACCCAACATTTTTTTTTTTTTGACATGTAGGTACCAGAATACATTGGCCCTTTATTTATTTTTTTTTTGCAGTGCTTGAATCAAACTCATGTAGGCACATGTTCTACTACTGAGCTACATCCTCAGGCACTTTTTAGAATTATGATTTGATTTAATTTCAAGGACAATCCAGCAACTTTCCACAATAGATGAGGAAACGGAGGGTCGGATAAGGTTCTATTGCTGGTAACCGTGGTGCTGGCGGGGAGGGGGGACTGAGTCGGATTCACAGACTCCTCATGTGTGCTGAGCTCTAGGTGACCTGAGGCTTCCCAGGACCTGCCAGCTGAGTCAGCTAGTTGCAGAAAGGCGTGGCAGGCAGGGCCTTGCTAGGTACAAGGCTGGAGGCTATTCCTGTAAACTGTTCCTACCGTCCTGTCCCTATATCCTCTTTACCTTCCTTGTCAGCCAGGCCCCTCCCCAAACTTCTTCTTCACCTCTCAGGGGAATCCTCTCCAGGTCCGATCATCTGGCAGTGACCACGAGTTACTCTTGCCTCCTCTTGGAATCTCCCAGGCAGGCTGCCAGCTCCAATTGTCCTGCCCTGATGGATCAATCAGGAAATGTCTTGGCAGGTGCCCCTTGAGATCAGCCTCATCCTGCCACGTGTTGCGTAGCGCTGAGAGCTCAAGGCCGTGACCCAACGCTCGTTTGTGTATCTTCATCGGATTTTTTTTTTTAGCAGCTGATTTATCTTCCTAATTATGTGTGGCTTTAAGCTAATGTTAAAATGAGCTTGCATTAGATAATTTTCACTAATTAACACCAACTTAGTGCAGGGAAAGTTGTCCCAGAAGCACGCCGTGGGGCAGGGAAAAGCTGGCCTAGGATCTTAAAAAGAAATGCTGTGCTTACTCCCTGGTGGGTCACAGAGGGCTCTTCATGGCTGAATTAGTTGACTTTGCTCACGTGGGTATGTCTGTCCTCTTTCTCTGGAAAGCCAGCCCAGGTCTCCTTTTATGTTCCCCTTCGTTCACCCTTGTCTGCGGGTACAAGTATAGAGATTGACGGCCTTGTTGGGACAGAGCAGTACAATAGAAATGAGCCTCATAGGTGCCCTGCAGGGTCGGGAACAGAGGCTGAAGGGTCCCAGAGTGGAATTGGGCTCCAGCGCCTGCCAGAGTAGCCAGGGAGCCTGGTGTGTAATGATGTCTAATTAGTAAGCCTGATGCTCTGTAACATGGCCCCAGACAGCTGGGAAGCCCTGGCTGACAAAGCACAGATGCCCTGCTGGTGGGCAGGGGGCAGCCTGGCAACCCCACAGGGAGCAGAACCCCATTGGGATCTTGGTCTCGATGAGCTCATGCTCAGGCTCGGATTGGAAGCCCCCACATCCACTGCTGGCCAGATCTCTGGTCCCCGCCTGGACAGATGGGGAGCAGGACCACGTCCTTGGTAGACAGCTGTGGGGGGGCCACACGCTGCCCTGGGACTGGACACAAGGTGGTTCCCGAGACAAACACTTCAGAGGGAGTCAAGTTCCGTCACCACCGGGACAGGGTGGGGACAGCGTGAGTTGAGGCACAGGGGCCCAAGACTCAGTGTGTTCAGAGGCTGTGAAGTGAGAGTCCTTTGTCTGGGGAAGGACTGGAGGCTGTGTCTTTGGGTCAGAAGCACATGGCAGGGCATTAGGGTAGGGAAATGACATGCTGGCAGTTGTTATGGGATCCATCTCCTGGGAGGGAGAATGTTCAGGTAAGCTGAGCCCCACTGGGAGGAAAGGTGAGATTTAGACACCTTATGTGGAGTGTCACACAAGATTCTAAGCCTCACTGTCTTTCCTTTCATCTTCCTGAGAACAACGAGGTAGCTTATTTCTATGGGGAGATAGGGGATTGAGACAGAATCTCACTCTATAGCTCAGGCTGACCTTGAACTTACTACATAGCCCAGCCCACCCTTGAATTCGAGATGATACTCCTGCCTCAGCCTCCTGTGTGCTGAGATCATGGATGTGCACACTACACCTGACTTGAAGTGGACTTATTTTATAAGCATAATTCAGAGAAGTTACCTACCCGCCAGAGGTCTTCCAGCCCATATGGAACCTCTGATTCCATAGTGTGTCTTTTTCCCGTATGCAGTATACTTTTGGACCATGGGGACTTAGTGGATCTGGAATCCAGGATTGGAAGGAAGAAGAGAAAGGTGGTAGGTGCTGCTGCACAAACCCTTACTGGGCACCACACTGATCTGCCCTCCTGCCCTCCTGCCCCCCCTCCACCTCCGATACCTGGATGGAAGGCTTAAAAGAAACCCTTTTATTTAATAGCTCGTTCCCTGCTGTTTGTCTGCTGGTGTGAGCAACTCGGAAAACTCAGACAGACGGAGCTGCTGATCACTAAGAAGGTCTTTGCCTTGTGCCCACGGTCCTCTCCCCAACCTGGGTGCCTTGTTCCCACTCCTGGCAGCCATTCTTAGGTGCACTGTGTAGATCCTCAGCGTGCAGGTGTAGACACCAGCATGGCTCCAACAGTGGCTTTTGCAGACTTTCTTTAATTGAAACACCCTTCCCCAAAATTAGTTCACCTTTTGATCTTTCTAGAAGCACAGTGATGCCTGGGCTTTAATCCTCACTCTGGGTTGGGCTTGCTGGGCACACACGAGACAAGGAAGGACATCTCCCCCTCCTTGTCAGCTGTGGGGCCCCGGACGACCCAGTCTCCTTCCCTGCTCCTTCCTTGGAAGTGACCCGCCCCTCTGTTCTTAACTTCACTCTGAGCAGAGGTACCTACCATTCACAACAAGCCAGCACGGTGTGGCCGCCTTACCTGCTCTATTTCATTTAAAACTCAGAACAGCTCTGTGATGATGATATTTCCTCCCATTTTAAAATGCCGAAGCCGAGGTTTGGCAAGTGACTCACTCAAAGTTGTAGAACCAGAGAGATTTTCTGCTTCTAGACCCTCTGTGCCGTTCCAGGAACCAGCCTTCACTCAAAGGGTGAACTTTCCACTGCCCACATTGAAATCACCCAGGAGGGAAGGATGTGTGGGGGTAGGGTTGTTAAAATGCATTTCCATAGACTTGCTGAATCCGATTCTTGGCAGAGGGGGCCCTGGAATCCGCATTTTAAACAGGCCTGTGCTCCCACCCCCTGTCACTTTTGAGGTGATTCTTTACACACTGAAGTCTGACAGCCCCAACTGCAGCCCTGCACACCTTGAGCCCCTATTGGGGGATGTCAGAGGAGGAGATGTCTAAGTGGAGGCCCAACTTTCTGCAGTGGGAAGGCAAAGTCTCAGGTGAGCTAACTCTCCTCGCAGCCAGACAGGAGGCCACTCGGGGATGCAGCAGCTTGACCTGTTCTCCCAGCTGCTGCTTCTGTGCCCAGAAGGACATCAGGGCTTAACGGGGTGGGGGTGGGGGTTTCACCCGAGCAAATGAATTAATGACCTGTCAGAACCTTGCAGCTTTTTCTAGGATTTCATGGCTCGATCTTTTCTGGACCACCACACATCCCTGAGAGGTCGGTGGGGCAGGCATAGGGTTGTGTGTGCGTGCGTGCGTGCGTACGTGCGTGCGTGCGTGTGTGTGTGTGTGTTGGGGTTCAAATTCACTCACACAGGGAATTGTGGGAAAGTGCCACCTGCTTCTTCTCCTTCCTCCCCCAGAAGAAGTGACTGTCACCAGCCCTCCCCAAAAGTCAACAGCTCCTGAAGTCAGCAGGCTTGGCCTGAGGCCTTTATTTTTTCCACCCCTTGGAGCTGGATGGGGAAGGGGTGGATACCTGTGGCCACACCCGCCCCAGAGCCCAGAACTCCACGTCAGCAGAGCTGGGAGGCTCTGGAGGGAGCTTGGTATTGGGTGTCTCTACCCACATGTCTCTGTTTGTCTCCTGGTGTTGTGTTCCTGGGATTCTGGCCAGAGCAGATCCATCCCTACAACCTACCACGTCCACATCTTCTGCGGCATGATGGCGTGGTGGTGCTTTTAAGTCCAGGGATGGGGTCAGAAGCCCGGACTTTAGTCCCCTCTCTCCTAAAACCCAGCTGAGGCACTTTAACCTTGGAACTGGATTCCTTGCTGTCTGCATTTCTTCTTAGATCTGAAATTCTTTGAGGCTGGACTGTCTTTGAGTGTAAGGGCCAAGTACAGTGGTGCCCTGCATGTGGGCAAGGCCAGTCAGCTTTGCGGGAGCTGCCATGTAGCTGTGTGCCACTCCCAGCCTTGCTCTCTGGCACAGGGAGGAGGGCACCTCTTGGCTGCTTGCACAAAGGCGCCTGCAGTGCATGCTGGGGGCCGCCCTCTCCTGGCTTGGTTTCCTCAGTGTGAGATCTGTCCCCTGTGGTTACGGAGTGTCCTCAGTCAGGCCTGGCTGCTCCCTTGAGATTCTTGGTGGGCAGAATAAATACAGAGCCATCAGACCTTAAAGCTGTCATTGAGGGCGCTGTTCCATTCTCCACACTCCTGGGAGAGAACTTCAGCTCTGCCTTCCGGCAAAACAACCCAACCAGAAATCTTGCTCAGCATCTTTTTTTCCCTTTCATCCCACTATCTTGTCATTAGTAAAGTAATGGGGAAAACTGCAAAGCTGTACCCACTCCCAGCACCTAAGGTAGACATGACACTCTCTCCACAGATACGGAGAACTGACTATGCTGAGCTCTTTATAAGTGGAGAGATTTAGTCAGCCCTTGCTGGCCTGGTAGAGGACACCGGACAAGCATCAAAATAAAAGATGCTGGTCCTCTGTGATAGACAGGAAGCCGAGAGTAGTTAACTTTATGGGGGTTCAAGAAATTCTTGGCTGTGTCTTGAAAGCTGCATAGATGTTTTAGTAGGGAATGGAAGGCACAGAAACAAAAGGACTTAAAACTGCCTAGTAGGTACATGGTTGAGGAGATAGGATACAATTGTGCCCCCCCCCCAAGAGATATCTATCCATGCCTGGGTGCTGGCATCGAGGAGAGAGAGGCCAGGGATGCAGCTAACCATCCCACACAGCAAAGAATTAGACATTAGACAGCCCTGAAAGGTCCATAGAGAAACCCTCAGTAAAGGTAACTGTAGGTCATTCCAAAGAGCCAAAAAATAAGGGACAGAAGTGAGATGTGGCTTAAAATGAAGCTGGAGGGGAGGGGAGGGCAGGGGCCAATCATAAGGCCCCTCAAGCACCAAAGTGGAGACGTCCAGACCCCCTTGGGGGCTGCAGGACCTACTGGCCCCCTCACTGGTCTGTTGTTTTAGGGAGAATCACTGCTGCGGGGAGTGAATGAGGGCAGAAGTGGAGAAGGAAGGACCAGCCAGGAAGCTGGTCAGGAAGTGCAGCAAGAAAAGAGGCGATCCAAGTGGAGGCGGCAGTGCTTGTGGGACAGCGAGGGGCTGACCCAGGGAAGTGGTAGAACCCGCTGGACTCGGTGACCAAGGGGATTCACACCTTGGGCAGAGGAAGCTGGAAGAGTAGAGCTTGTGCCCACGACAGAGAGGATGGTGACGTCAGAAGTGCCCGTTGGGCAGGCTGGTGGACGTGTCCCAGCAGCGGCCTGCGCTGTGGGTGCTGACATCTGGCAGAGCCTTCTGTGGTCTGGGTCACGCAAACACACCAGGGCCGCAGGGCGAGGTGGAGCCCTGTTCTTCATCTTTGTTCTCTAATGGAAATTAAGGAGTCCAGAAAGAGAGTCTGGAACACTGGCAGTGTAATTAAAGTTGAGTGGCAGATAGAGGGGCACTCTGGGGCTCCCTCACACCCTCCCTCCCGCTCCTCCGGCCCTGCTGTCCAAGCAGGATATCAAACGAGATGATGAGCTAGCACAACCCCCCATGAGAGCCTTACAGCAGCAGAGCCTCTGTGCCAGCGTGCCCACGACAGCTTCTGAAAATGACTGCCAGCTCCAATTAACCTCTCTCCTGGCGTTGCACATCAGTAAGTAACCAGGTGAAGGACGCCGGAGTGAAGAGGCCACGGGAGGAGGAGTGATTTTTCCCTCCCAACCAAATCCAGTCACCCGGGTTCAGAGCCCGGGATGTCCTTTTGTGAAAATGGAATTTTGCGTCTATGCAAAAGCCTTGAAGTGAGGCCCCAGTGCGGACAGTCACGGGGACACACTCAACACCAGAGCACACAGAGCAAGAAGTGGTTTTCTTGGGCTTGATGCTGAAGAGCTGAATGTCACGCAGGACCCCCAGAGACCAGGCCGGAGGGTAATTATCACTTCCGCACAAGCAGACTGCAGGAGGCAGCGAGCAATTGATTTTTTTTTCTACCACAGATATTTCATTGTTTAATTGATAGTGACACAGATGGCTGCCTCTCACGGGGGTGGCGCAGACCAAGCCTCTGGGGACCGCCATCTCTCCTCACATCCTCAGGCAGGTGGGGGCCGGGGCAGGCCCGACTCCCTGCTTACTTCCTCAATGACAAAGCTGAAGTAAAAGTGGGAATCCCAGAAGCTGGCAGGCAGGGTGACCTGGGTCGACTCTGAGCTGGGTGTCGTGAAAATCTGGCAATGAAAAGACTCGGACTCTGGCCTCAGGCAGGAGTCAGGCCTGAGATGAGACAGTGGTTGGTGTCAGTGCTCTGGGAATTGCGTAACCCTCCTCAAGCCACCCCATCCCCCGTTCCCTCCTCACACCTTCCCTCAGCTGTGCCGGCCCAACTGAGAGACTTGACTGTGGGTTTTGTTTATTCGGTTGGTTGGCTTTCAGGGACCAAAAATGCAGAGATGATTTCTATCTCCAGTCAGGGCACACTGCCGCTGTCACGAAGGGGAGGCCGCTCCCTTAGGCTCTCTCCTTACCCTTCCTTCCCCCTGTAGGCAGCTACCCTCCTGCTTTTGGTGTATGTCCCTGGACAAGTTTGTAGCCTTGAAAAAGATGCAGTATTAATTCAGTAATGGAAAACTATTTTACCTAAATAGTATTAGGCTATAGCTCTCATTGTCTTAACATTTTCAGTTGCACTATCCATTTATTTATTTTATTTATTTTTTTAAGGTTTTTTTGAGACAAGGTCTCACTTTGTAGTTCAGGCTGGCCCCAAGCTCAGCCTCAAACTCACATCACAGCAATCCTCCTGCCTCTGCCTCCCGAGTGGTGGGATGACAGGTGTGAGCCCCCACGCCCGGCACTGTGGTATGTGGTACTGATTGCTGCTGGGCGTGAGTCTGCACACCCAGTATTGTTTTGTGGTTTCCAGGGGTTGAACCCAGGCCCTTGCGCCTGCAAGACAGGCGCCAGAACCACTGAGCTAACTCCCTGGCCTGCACTATCCATTTAGAAAGAAAACCAAAACCATCCAAGTCATCCACATGGAACTGGTTCACTGCTTCTGCTTCCTATGCCACAAAAATACCTCACAGGCCTCACCTGTTCCTCATCCGTCTTCTAAAGAGAGGCATCTAAATTGTTGTCCAGTCCTTGCTATCCCAGAGAAAGCGTCAGTGACTTTTGCTCCTTCTCCCTTAAGACCAAGCAGTTCCCTTGAGTGGTTGGCTATGAATGGTTTTGCTGGGTTGTAGCTATGCACATACTTAAAATCCAGAAAGTCCTGCCCGTTGTTCCAAGTAACAGCTCCTCCTTCCCCTAGCAGTGAATGAGGTTTTCCCTTTCCTCACATACCAGCGTTTAGGATTATCCAACTTTCCAGTGTCGGATAATTTCATATTGTAAAGTAGTATCTCTTTCATCAACGTTGGTTTTGTTTGTTTGTGGCACTAGGCCTTCACGCTCAGCTGCATCCCCAGCCCTTTGTATTTTTCATTCTGAGATTGGATCTCCCTAAAATGCTAAGTTGTTCGTGCTAGACTCAAAGTTGTGACCTTCCTGCCTCAGCCTTCCAGAATGCTGGGGTTACAGGTGTGCACTGTGGCTCTTGGTAACCCAAGTGTTTTAATTTGAAGTTTTCTGATCACTAATAAGATCTGCTTTTCATGCACCTATTAGCCACTCCGATGTCTCCTCCTGATATCAAGTACCACTTATTAGTATGTTTTGCCCACTTTTAAAATTGGCTCCTTATCTTTTTCTTGCTGATTTATGGGTATTCCTTGTATATTATTAATTTCTTTTATTTATATCAGTTACTTTTGTTTATGGCATCTAATTTTTCAAATGCATCTGTTTAATTTTATTTTATTTCCCTTATGGTTTGTGCTTTTAGACTCTTAAAAAACCTTACGACGTGTCTTGTGTCATAAAGATATTTTCCACCTTTCATCAACTGTCTTCTAAATTTTCTCTCTCACACTTAGATTTTTAGCCTACATGAAATTACCTTTATATTTGTTCTGAGGTACAGATCCACCTTTATTTTTCTCTATATGATAAGCCAGTTTTCCCAATAGGATCTACTATACATCAGTCTTTTTTCCCCTTATTTGTTATTTTATTCTATCATATATGCAATTTTATGTGTGCATGTGCATACATACATATACACATACAGTGTGTGTGTGTGTTTCTGGCCTCACTGTTTTGTTCCCTGGTTTCTGTGGTCTATTTGGCAAGTTCCTTCCAATTTGATTATTATGACTATACAATTTCTTACTCTCTGGTAGGACATCCCCTTTAGCTATTCTTTTTTCAAAATTGATATAACCACTATGGCTCTTTATTCTTTTTCATTTCTTAGGAATATTTGAATTCCTCAAAAATATTTACTGAACTTTTAATTAAAATTGCTTTGAATTTTATTAAACTAGGGAAAATTGAATTTTTTATTTTACTTTATATTATCTCTTTGTGTTTGTCTCTTCATTTACTTGCATGTTTTTAAATGTCTTTTAATTGGGTTTGCAAAAAATTCTTCTAAAGATAATTCTTAGGCACTATATGCTTAAGTTGCAATAATGAGTGAATTTTATTTCAGTAAATTTTAGTTGGAGTGGATGACAGCTGTTGATTTTTGAAAGTTTTCCTTGTATCTGGCAATCTTACTGCATTATCTTATTAATTCTAATAGTTTTTGTTTTACTGGCTTTTCTCTCTTTTCTTTTAGCTTTTTGAAACAAAGTCTCACTTTGTAGTTTAGGCCGGTTCTGAACTCAGCGTTGAACCCAGCAATCCTCCTGCCTCTGCTTCCCAAGTACTGGGATTACAGCCATGAGCTATCATGCCCAGCATTGTTGTATGTGGTTACCAGGGATCGAACTAGGGACCTTGTATTTGCCAAGCAGACTCCAGAACCACTGAGCTAAATCCCCGGCCCTCTTTTTCTTTTTCTTGTATTTCACCCTTACTGGGTTTTCTATGAAAATGACTAATGGTAATAATGTGTCTTCTAAACTTTTAAATCATTTCTTTTTCTTATTTTATAACATTGTTTATGTTCTCTTAATACTATGTCGAGCAATAGGGTAATAGTATCTTTAGCTTGTGTGATACTTAAAGGGAATCCATTTTAGCTGTCTCTGTTTAGTAAAATGTTTTTGATAGGTAGACTTTACCAAGTTAAGGAGGCCCCTTCTAGTCTTGGCTTTTTGAGAATTTTTTTTTTTTTTTTTAGGTTTTTTGAGACAGGGTCTCGCTTTGTGGTTCAGGCTGGCCCTCAGCTCAGCCTCAAACTCACATCACAATCCTCCTGCCTCTGCCTCCCGAGTGCTGGGATTGCAGGCATGAGCCACCACACCCGGCACTGTGGTATATGGTGCTGGTTGCTGCTGGGTGTGGGTCTCCACACCCAGTATTGTTATGTGGTTACCGAGGAATCGAACCCGGGGTCCTTGCGCTTGCAAGACAGGCGCCGGAACCACTGAGCTAACTCCCCGGCCCCTTTTTGAGAATTTTAATCATAACTAGGGACCTTGCTTTATGAGATATTTTTTAATTGTTAAGAATAAATTACATTAGGGCCGGGGGTTTAACTCAGAGGTTTCGGTGCCTGTCTTGCAAGGGCCTAGGTTCGATCCTCGGTAACCACATACCATAATGGGTGTGGAGACTCACGCCCAGTAGCAATCAGTACCACATACTACAGTGCTGGGCGTGGTGGCTCACGCCTGTAATCCCAGCACTCGGGAGGCAGAGGCAGGAGGATTGCTGTGATGTGAGTTTGAGGCTGAGCTCAGGGCCAGCCTGAACTACAAAGCGAGACCCTGTCTCAAAAAACCAAAAAAAAAAAAAAAAAAGAATATATTACATTATATATCTTTATTACATTATAAATCATTCTTACATTTGTGTGATAAACCTTGCTTGATTACGTATGTTCTGTTTGGTCCTTTTATAGTACCTTACCCATATTATTTTCATGTTAAATTCATTAATATGGACCTGACCTCAATATTCTTTTTACCATTTTTATCATTTATTAAATCAGTTATGTCCACAGATATTTGTCCTTTTTCATTCACTATCTTATCTACAACTCCTTTCTTTCTGTCCGTCTTTGTCCATCTTGTTACATCTTTTCCAAGAAAGCCTTGTTGACATGACGCTTCTGAAATACCCTGAAGCAGTCTTGCCCCTGCCAGGCAACGCCATGAGTCTCTGGAGTCCGGACGTTCCTGACTTTCTCACTGTGCCACTCACTGGCTCTGTGACCTCAGACAGAAATATTTCTTTGCCCCTCAATGTTTGCTTCCTCAATTGTGAGTCTTTGTATAGTTGTAGAGTCACCTTCCAGATTCACATAAGTGCGTGAGTACTTAGACACTCATGAGTGCTGTAGCATAAAGTGCCCTGAAAGCACTTAGTACATGTTAGTTCTCACCCTCAGTGCCTGTGTGCTTCTCGACAGGAACAGAAAAACAACAGGGTGTGTGCGAGAGAGAGAGAAAGGGAGAGGTTGGCTTTAAAGCATTAGCGCGTGGGATCCTCGAGGTGCAATTTCAGAATCTTAGGGAGAGTGGCAAGCTGTAGAAGAGAAGAGTTCAAGTTCAAGTCTGAGTTCAAAAGCAGGTTGTTGGCAGAATTCCTCCTCCACAGGGGAGGTCAGCCTTTGTTCTAGGAAGGCCTTCATAGATTGCAAGAGACCCACTGGCATTATGGAGGAGACGGCGCTTTACTTGAAGCTCACTGTTGTAATGTTTGTCTCAGCCCAAGCACACCTTTATAATCACATCCAGAGTGACCTTTGACCACAGCCCAACCAAGTGAACACCTAAAATTAACCATCACATGGCCTTTGTTGGTACTGCATCCTATGTCTGAGTGTGTGCCTCTTAGGCCTCTGCTAGGCCATGCTGGTGCCATTTATGCACTGGCACCTTAGAAAAGGTGTCACTTCCCCAGGCAGGCCAGCCCTACTCCCCTCCGCAGCTCAGTGCCCGTAGGCAGGCTGGGTGCATGGCCGCCCACGGGTTTTCCTCCTGCTCATTTCCCAGGGCAGCCATTATTCACTGTGAATGAAGTCTTTCTTGTTCTCCCCCGGCTAGAAGTAATAGCTAGCTATCTCCTCCTCTTCGTCACATGTCACTGGTGCATCCCCAGTGCCATTTATTTCATTTCTCTTCCACCTTACTTGTGACACACAGCTGTCTCCTCATCTGCCTGGATTAACCCCTGGAAGTCAGTGATGGCAGTTTATCTATCCAGATCCTCACCCTGCCTGGCGGCTCAGTAATCATTCAACCCATCTCAGTGATCGGCTGGCAAATGTGAGCCTGTCGAGGGCTTGTGCAACACGTGGCGGGGAGCCTTCAGAGCACCTTGTAAAGGTGGCAGTAGTGAGGTGAAGATGTAGGTACTGGGGATGAGGGTTATCAAAGCTACCCTTGGTGGCACATTCCTGTTGTCCCAACCACTCATGAAGCTGAGACAGGAGGGTCATGTATTCAGCCTGGGTGACACAGCAAAATCTTATCCCTCCAAAAAAAGGAAACAAAGAAAAAGGGAACTTACCGTGTGCCACAAAGTGGTTTTTCTAGTATCAAGGACTTTCATCCTCGGACAAACCTTTGGGATAGGCACTCTTATTACCTCCATTTTCCAGCCAGGGAAGCTGGGGTGCCAATGTGCCAGGTATGGAATGGGTGTGCCAGGCTTGTTTGCCCAGATGTATGGTCCACACTGACATCCATTTCTTGTGATGGCCAATTGCCCCCCTGGGCTATTTAGTAAAAACCTACTACAAACCAGGCCTTGTGTTTGATGCTTCACAGATACCGTCTCTAATCCTTTCAACAATTGTGTGAAGTGCAGTGTCCCTATTTTGTGGATGAGGGAACAGGCTCCTTGAGGGCAAGTGTCTCGCCTAAAGCCACCTAAATAGAAAGTGGTAGGTCCAAAGTTAAAAGGTGACTTCTCCAACCCTAAAGCTTGACCTTTCCCCTGCATCTGGTGCAGTGTTTGAGGCCAAGGAAAACACCCCGGAGGCTGGAGCGGAGGGCGGCTCGTGCAGGAAATTAGAAGCAGCCTCGCTTAGAGATGTGGATCCGCTCCAGGCTTCGAAAGGCCTCTCCTCCCAGGCTGCAGAATCAGGGCTGACTTCTGCAAAGTGAAGGGTCCCGAGCGACGACCTTGATCTGAGGACGGGGTGGGAAGGACTGGATGCCAGAGGCCAGCTGGAGCTCTGCCTAGATCTGCGCGTGGGGAAATGCAGGCTCTGCACAGCTGCAGGGAGATCTGAGCGCCCAGGCCTGCTGAGAAAGAGATGTTCAAGCAGATCTGTGGCTGATGGAAGCGAGCCCATCCCTTGCACGTTGGCATTGCCTGCTGGTTTCCTTGGGGCAGCAAGAACAGCTCTTTTCGGGCTCCTAGTTCTCCTCTGATGTGGCCTCTGAAGAATCATTGGTGTTTGTGTGTTTGTGTGTGTGCGTGTGTGTGTGCGTGTGTGCGTGTGCATGTGTGCATGTGTGTGTTAGAGGCCAGTCTATAGTGAAGTATGAGCTCCAGGGCCTGCACCCCAGGGCCCCTCTCTAGCAGTCATGTGCTCAGAGATGGGTGGGGGCTAGAGGACCCAGGAGAAGTGCAGGTGAAGTTTTTGACTCTCAGCCACTTGTGACCCCAACATCAGCCGGTCCTGTCTGGGCTGGAGTGGCTCCAAAGATGTATCGTCACAACATCCATCCCTCATCAGCACCCTCCCCTGTCCAGGTCATTGCTGTGGTCATGGACGTCTTCACCGATGGTGATATTTTCCAAGACATCGTGGATGCCGCCTCTCGGCGCCGGGTCCCTGTGTACATCATCCTGGACGAGGCAGGCGTGAAGTATTTCCTGGAGATGTGTCAGGGCCTGGAGCTCGCTGACTTCCGTGTTCGGGTGAGTGGGACCACAGGCACAGTGGAGACTTCTCCTCTTCCTTTTCCTTCTCCATCTGCCTCCACCCCAGTTCAGGGGCTCGGGTGAAATTAGGTTCAAGGTCTCCACCTCTTTCTCTTCCTTTTAAACCCTCAACTCAGGAACTGATAACTGTTAAGTCGCATGTGCAGCTCAATCGTTCTGCCAAAGCTGTTGAGGCCGAGGCAGTTCCGGTCCATTCCTGGGTTGCTCGGCCTGCAGAATCACTGACTTTGCTGTCAAGTTCAAGTTCAGGGATGTGACTCTCTTCTGAGGAGCTTTGGGAACTTTGGGCTTGTCCGTACTCAAAGACTTGGTGACTTCCTCCTGCTCTCTACGTGTCCCTCTGTGTATAGGACTGATGGAGACAGAATCCAGATGGGAGGCAGCAGGCGGGGTCCTGGTTCCAGGGGGCTCTTCCTGTGCCACAGCAAAGCCCTGGCACAGGACTGCGACACAGGGTGACAGAGCTCTTCCTCTCTTCTCGACAGAACATCCGCGTCCGCTCTGTGACAGGCGTCGGCTTCTATATGCCCATGGGAAAGGTCAAGGGGACCCTGTCATCGAGGTTCTTGATGGTAGATGGTGACAAAGTGGCCACTGGATCCTACAGGTGAGTTGGGCCAGGTCAAAGACGAGGTGACTGCACAGTCGTGAGACGATCTTGTTGTTGCTATTGATTCCTGTTTCAGTCCCGACATACTGTCTGTCCCCGTGGCCACCTGCCTCCTGTCAATCCATTCCTCTAGTCTGCTAGTAGGTGGATTTTTCCAGAAAGGGGTTCAACTCTTCCCTGACACTAAGCACTGTCTCGGTTTGTTTGTTTGTTTGGTTGGTTGGTTGGTTTTGTTTTTTGAGACAGGGTCTCACTTTTGTAGCTCAGGCTGGCCCTGAGCTCAGCCTCCAACTCACATCACAGCAATCCTCCTGCCTCTGCCTCCCGAGTGCTGGGATTACAGGTGTGAGCCACCACGCCCGGCACTGTGGTATGTGGTACTGATTGCTACTGGGGGTGAGTCTCCAGGACCAGCATTGTTGTATGTGGTTACTGGGGATTGAACCCGGGTCCTTGCACTCGCAAGGCAGACACTGAAACCACTGAGCTAAAACCCCAGCCCAGCACTGTCTGTTTTTCATGGTCCATAGCAATTAGTTGCATCTTGAAGTGAGTTGTTATGGGACAAGCTAGAAGTAGAATGGGCCAGATCTAGAAAGAAATGTGAAGGAGGGAGGCCTATCTCCAGAATTTCAGTTTAAAAAATAGATTAACAAACATAAGAGAGACTGTATGTGTACAACCTCTGTCCTCTGAGTAAATTGAAATTAAAATTAAAATAAGAGAGATTCCAGCAAAGGAAACAGTTAACAGTGGGCATAATTCCTCTCTCAAGGATATAGTATGGACTGCTTTGCAGAAATAAGTGCTCAGAAAATTCAAAGAATTTTCAAGTTTGCAATCATCCTGCCTTAGCCTCCTAGAGTACTGGAATTCCAGGTGTGTGCACCACACATTGCTGAACCCCATCATTTTTTCACTGACAGGCTGACCTCTCTGGCCTCCTCCCTGAGTCTGCTGCCTGCTCTCTGCATTTGAGGCCAAGAGCTAGGGAAAGAGAAGATTTAGGCTGACGCAGAGAGCATCTAGCAGGAAGACGGCATGGGCCTCCCGTCCAGCAGTGGATGGTCTGGCTGCAGGGTCGGGATGACATGTGGGGCAACACAGCAACCTGGCCACACTTGTCTCTTTGTCCTCATGTTCCAGCTTCACCTGGAGCTCCTCCTATGTGGATAGGAACCTCCTTCTCCTCCTGACGGGGCAGTACGTGGAGCCCTTCGATGTGGAGTTCAGGGAGCTATACGCCATCTCCGAGGAGGTGAACTTGCTCCAGCAGCTGGGCCTGGGCGGAGGTGCAGGCAGACTCGGCCTCAACTACTCTTCCACTGTGGCCCGGAAGCTCATCAACCCCAAGTATGCCCTGGTGGCGGGCAGCCGCCAGCCGCCCGGGGAGATGATGCGCTGGGCTGCCCTGCAACAGCGGGACCCAGGTGGCAACCCAGACGCGCAAGAGGAGGGCGGAGGAGGCGGCGAGTCGGCCCGGCGCCTGGAGAGCTTTCTGAATGACCTGGTCACGGTGGAGCAGCTGCTTCCCCCCGTGGAGCCCATTCCCTCGAGAGAGCTTAGCCGGACGGATGCCAAGAAGGTCTCTCACATGCACATAGAGCTGAGGCCCAAAGTCCGAGATGGACCCGCCCAAAATGGCAAGGGGGAAGCTGCCAATGGGGTGGTCACCTCGGCCAAGGACAGCAAGCGCTTTAACAGGTGGCTCAGTCGACAGACCAAGAGGCCTGCCATGGGCAACACCACGGAGACGTTGACCGACACAGACCTCCTGATGAAGTCCACTGGGGGTTCCAGTGCCAACGTCTCAGGTGAGCCCTCTTCCCTGGAGCACTGGCTCGTGGCCACAGGGGCAGCTTGTGGGCCTGAGCTCCTGGTCGGAAAGCCCTCGTTTCCTACTGTGGCTCTGGCCTGTGTCTTCCTGGTGGCCCTGGACTAGTCTCTGCATTTCTTGAGTTCTGAGGGGTGGGAGCCGTATGTGTCTGGCCCTGTACTCGGCGCAATGGTGGGCCTGGGGTCATCTGGAGATAGCTTTCAAATCGGCCTCAGGGTCTGTCAGGCCAGTGAGGGATTGGAGCAACTTTCTCCTTTGTAAATGAAGAAAAGGGGCCCTGTCTGGCCAATCTGATCACCATCAATGAGGTCTAACCTGGTCAGACACACCCCACCTTCACCTGTGCCCCGCTGGAGCCCTGACCCAGCTTCCTGTCTCTGTTGTCAACGGCTTGGCTTATTTTCCTGGGTTTCTTTGACAGGCAGGCTGGCCTCCTACAAGAGCTTAACAGTATGGTATCTTCCTGGCCGTTTGCTTTGAGACCTTGGCCTTGATCTCTTTCTCCAGAGCAGCCTCTGTATGAGCTCCCAGGAAGCTGGTGGTGACAGCCAGACGGCCTTTTTCGGCCCAGTATTCTCGAGTTGAACGGGTTTCAGAGTTGAGATTTTCCCCTCTGTGGCCATGGGGCTTTGTGGCAGTGAGATCTGAGCTCCCTGGCTGGCCGGGTCCATCAGAGCCAGGGCCTTTCGTCTTGTCTGGGCGGCCTAAGGCTCCAGGATGCAGGTGTCTTTACAACCCTCGTCTGATCTGATTCTAAATGACTGAAGAGCAAGGACACCGTTGCTTCCCTGTGCTCATCCCACCCCTGCTACCAGACTGCCTGTCCACGCATGTGCTCATGAAGGCCTGGGGGTCTCTGAAGAGTGGCAGTGAGGCCCTCCCAAACCCTCCTGAGCAGCCCTGAGGGCCAGGCCAGCCCCTGTGCAGGTAACTCTCCCTACAAGCACTTCAGAGGAGGGTTAAGTGGTCCCGAGGCGTGAGAAGTGGATATAAGCCAGGATTCACACCGGGGCTGTGCCTAGGCCCTGTCTTGTCACAGGGTGGTGGCTTACCCCTGTCCCTTTCCCCGCCAGGCTCCCTGGCTCCCCCGACTCCAGATGCTGCTCAGCACCTCCTGCGGGAAGAAGGGTTGCCATGGTGAACACCTGGCAGGAAAGAGGAGGGCATGAGCCCAGCCACGAAGGGGCTGATTCCCAAGTCCAGCCTGAGAGTGAGCTAGAAGCTTCCTTGTCTCTCAGCCCCTCACCCTGAGGTACTGTTTCCATAGAAACACCAGCCCGGTTGTCTTGTCCCTTCCAGCCACCTCTGGTGTGTCACTCAGCCTCAGATTCTGCTCTTGGATGACTTGGGTGGGCACAGCCGTCGCTGCCCATCTTTGAGCCTTGCACACGGTGCCCTGGAGCTGGCTCAGCAGACCAGACCGTGCCCTGGGAGGCCCTTCTCGGAGCCCCTGGCCCCGGGGCAAAGCCGGAAGAGCATACGAGTGTGGCCACCGCATGCAGAGTCAGGAAGAAACTCGTGTCTCTTCCCGAGCACATGTGTCCAGCTCAGCCCCTGCCCGGCCACACTGCACAAGATTCCGGCGGCCCTGATATTTGGGTTCCTCAGGACACTTCTCCTCCATCTTTCTTTCTCTCAAGGCAGGGAGGAGAAGCAGGGGCCCGTACTTCGTCTCCCCCTAACACCGGGCACAGCCTCGGCACCTCCCAAGGGCAGGCTCCATGGAGGAACCTAGGAACCCTAGGCCCGGAGCTCTCCCGCGTCTAGGACGGTACCCCTTCCCTCGGGGAGCATTCGGGGTGGCGCGGAGACAGACACAGCCTGTGGCAGCACCTTCCCCCGCTGTGCCGTGGGGCTGTCTCCTCTTCCAGCAGGGACAGGGTGAGCTGGGAAGGTTTCCAAGCTCCCTCCTCTGAGTCGATTCTCACTTTGTCCCGTCTCTGCGCTCTTCCGTCAAGAGTGGACGTGGGTTGATGACAGGGTTAGTGAAAGAGAAAAAGATGGAAAAAGCCGAGAACTGACAACCTGTAAAATTGCTTGATAAGAAGTATATAGTTGTCAAACAGTATGCAAATTTTTGCAAACGCAGGTGTGGCCCTTGGGAGAACCTCACAGAGTATTGCTGCCTTTGGGACTGGGGGAGGGTAGGACATGGAGGGGGGTGGTGTGTAGCCTGGTGGTTTGAAGGCTCATAGCTCCCTCTAGTGGAAGAAGTTGGCCATCTTTTCCTTTCTGCTGGACCTTGCCCCTGTGCTGAGCCAACTTTCACCTTCCCTTCAGCCTGCCACCTGCTCCAACCCAAGAGCTCAGAACAGGCTCTCTAGGAGACAGGTCCCCAGCTTCAAGGAGCAGCAGTCAGGGGACAGTCTTTTTATTCAAATACCATGAGTATGACAGGCATGATGGTGCATGCCTGTAATTCCAGCCCTGAGAAGAGGCTGAGGCAGGAAGATCTCAAGTTTGAATCTTCCCTCAGCAACTTAGTGAGACTCTGTCTCAAAATAAAAAATATAAAGGACTGGGGTTGAAGATCGGTAGTGGAAAAAGTGTTCCTGGGTTTGATCTCCCTCCACCACAGTACAGTCAGTATCACTTAGACCGGACTGAGGAATCTGACAAGATTTTCCCATGCAGTTCTCCAATATAAGGTATCCTCAGACCAGCAAATAATTCTGTCGCACAGAGGACACTTGGGCAAAGCTTGGCCCTCAGGAAGCTACCAGGCCAGATAGAGGCTCTAGGTGCTTTGCCTGAAAGCCAACCCCCACACCCCGGGGGCCTCTGGGAAATGCCAGAGATGCTACATGAAATGCTTTATCTGAAAACACCCTGCCTGACCCCTGACCTTCAGAGAGGTGAGCCTCCGTCCCAGGCTCCCGCAAAGCACTTGTGGCCACTCCCGAAGGCAAGGGCTGGCACTGCTGCCCCACATCTTTAAAAACTGGAAGGGACAGAGGCCTGGATGTCAGCTGGACCCTTCCTGCTAGTATCCTGCCAGCTAAGGAGGAGGATGAGAGTGGGGACCTGTCTTCCAGGTGGTCTCCAAGGTGACCTGCATTAGCCAAGCCTTTCCAGAGAGCTGCTGGGTCCCCCCGTTTTGTGCACATACCACTCTGTGGGGTCTGGCTCCCCAGAACTATGGATTCTGGCCTTCACATTGTCCTGTGTCATCCAGGGGATAGAGGGTGCTGAAGAGGTCAGATCTCTCTCCTGGAAACTTGTCAGAGATGGGCTACGGGATTGCTCAGGGAGTGCCTGCTGGACTCGGGCTCCATCTGCACCTGTGAGCCCCCGTTCCAGGGCACACACTGTCAAGTGCTGCTTGTCAAGGTGGACTTTCGGGAGCCTGTGGGCTCTGAGCAGTCAGGTCGGGCCCCAGCTGGCACATAGGACCTGCCGATGACTCTGAGCGCACAACCAGAGGGGGTTCTGATCCCAGAGCCTCCCCAGAGACTGACCACACCCAGCTCTCGAGGAGAACAGGGCTGCTGCTTCTTGCTGGCTCAGGTCAGATTCCTCTGTCCTTGTAGTTTCTCTTGGCCTGGCCAAGCCTTACGTCACTATCTCGGGCTGGTGCCAGGTGAGTGGGGACACGTAGGTCACCTGTGCTGCTGTTCTTGCTGTTGTATTTATTGATATAAACTCCAAGTAGCTAGCCATTGCCTAGTGATTATTTTATTCAATAAATGTATGTCCTGAAATGTGCGCCAGGCACTGTGTCGAGTTCCTGGGCAGCAGGAACTCTCTTCCGGACCATGTTCATGCTGGGGAAAGTTGGGAGCATGGGAAGAGAAGGATCATTTTATAACAGCTGGACAGGGAAGGGCTCTGTGGCCACACAGCGATACAGCAGAGACTCTTGGAGGGACAGAGCCGTGTGGATGTCAGGGAAAGGATCTCCAGACAAAGGGAATGGAAGCCCAAAAGCCGTCAGAAGAGCGGACCATCCTTGAACATCCCCTTTGATGTCCCTTTCCTTCTTGTCTCTCATGTCACCTTGCCTGCCAGCTCTGGTTACAAATGCCCTGGATTGTCACAGCCCAACTCTTGCATCGCATTACTCTCTGCTTTCGGTGGCCCTTGTCCTGTCCCTGTGCAAGTGGATGTACAGTCTCATCTCTGTGTCACCTCCCCCATGGAACTTGATCTCAAACCTTCTTCCGGGCACCCTTACCTTGCCACACGTCGTTTGTGAGGTGTTTTTTTAAAGGAGAGAAGAGGTGTTGTCCATGAAACCCTTCCCCATTAATCCGAACTGGTCTGATTTGCCTGATGGAACAATGGAATGTGTAGAATTTTCCCTCCACCCAGTTTCTCTGTCAGAAGCAGGGAACTGAGTTGAGAGGATAAGGTCTCTCCAAGCTTGTATCCAGCCTGAGGAATGGAAGTAGCAGGTCCTGCCAAAGGCGACCTGCTGCTGTCTCCAGGAAGGAGTTGGGTGTGCGCAGGCTGGGGCTACACCCCCACCCAGCCAGCGTCCCTGTTGCCCGACCCCCAGAGCTGCACCCTGCCCCGGCTCCTGGATGCAAGATCGGTTTTACTCACCTACTTCTCAGATGCTGCTGCCTCTGGGGAGGAAATCAGCATCCACTCAAGGCCAAGCAAATAGAACAGGCCCCCGAGGACCAAGGAGTGGGGACAATATGCAGCAGTGAGGGGCTCTAGGGCAGCCAATGCGGTGACTTCTGCAGAGCCACCCCAGCTGCAGCCTTCCACACGGCTGCAGATGACCCGCCTCCTCTGCATGCCCACCCTCAGCAGCCACCTGTGGGGGACACAGAGCAGGGGGCTCAGCTGGCTTTGCAGCAAGTCCCAGAGAACGAGTTCAGTCTGGTCCGGCCACAGCGAGAGCAAACACAGCACAGGCTGTGGGCCTGAGCAGGGGCCTTGCCGGGAGCACCGAGGGGCGGAGGAGAAGGCTGCGGATGAGGCACGGAGTCCAGCTCTGCTCTGTGTCTCTCTCTGGCTAACAGCCCTGAAGAGAAGGCAGACGCTGCCTTAATTAAATTCACAGCTGAAGTGACATTGGAAGGCGGTGTGAGCGTCAGGGAGACAGCCCTTGCCATGGAGGGAGGAGCCCGCAGGAAATAACAGCAGCGGCCTCCACCTGGAGAGCTGGCCGGAGCTCTGAGGATACACACTCTGCCTCCGACAGCCTGCCACCTCCAGGGCCTGAGGCGTCAGGTCCGCCTCACAGCTTCCACTCCACTGGCCAGAGGTCAGAGAGCAGGAATCCGCCACAAGAAAGGCAGGCGCATGGTAGGACCAGGGAGAAAGTGGAAATGGATGCCAGAGTCCAGGGAAATGGAAAAATGAGCTGCTGTGGCTGGAGCAGCAGCCCGCGCTCCCCTCCCCACTCTCCGTCTAGTGTTGCCCCTCTGGTGTGAGCCACCCAACTGGAGGTGTCGCTGTCCCATCCCCAAATGCCACTTTCCCCCTTCCAACCCTGCACCAGAAGGAGCTGAGATGTCTGGAGGCCAGGGCCTGCCATTATCTCCAATGGGCTCTGGGAATAGGACCCGTGGCCTCTGCTGTAGAACAAAGCGAAAGATCTAGCTCACAGCGTGGCCACTGATGAGGCTGGGTCACTAGGGAGCCTGAAGAAGCTGCCCGAGATCGTGGTGACTGGCCATAACAGTCTTGGCACAGCTTCTAAGTCACTGGTGGTTTTTGTCTCCAGAGCCCCTTCCCCACCCCTCTTTGGTCAGGAACGATGGGCCACTTGATGTACCAATGCTGCGGTGTCACGGCAGGAAGAAGCTTTCCCTCTGCTTTCCTGGGCGTCCTGCTGAGCTGGCCTCCAGATCCACGGCTGGAAAGGGAACCAGGAACCCCAGCCCCCAAAGCTGAGATGTGTACAGCGCCCAGGTTAAGGGCTGGAGGCAGATCCACTGAGCCTCTTGCTTACACCCTTCTCTGTCTGTGTTCTTGTCCCTGCAGGTAAAACAAGTCCCAGCCCTGGCAAGACCCGCAATTGCGTGATTTCCTGAGCCATGGGGCAGTGTGGGCGGAGCCTGTGGATGTCCACCGTCCCGTTCTGCGCTGTGAAGAGCCCGGGGCTCACTCTGACCAGTCTGCACACTGGACACTGACTAGCCTGCTAGCCTCGGGTCCCGGATCCCACACAAAAGGGACCAGGATGTTCCAAGACCATCACGTGCCTCAGTCAGACTGCCAAAGACCAGGCAGATGTCCCCGCTGTCTTGTTTACATGATGTGGAAGCTTGACGAATGTCTGCCCTCCTCTATACTAACCCCCTTCGGCTGCGCCAGCCCGCAGCTGCTGGTCCCCAGGTGGGACAAGGGCTTCGTGTCTTATGCCTCAGGGGACTGAGGTCTGCAGGGCAGCCCCAGCCACCTGGCTTCCCTTTCCCTGGGCTTCCTGGTGCTTTCTGGTCCCCAACAGAGGCTGAGAGAAGGGAAGAGGATGGGGCTGTGAGGCCAGGGCTGCTCCTCCAGCCACAGGACACATGGTAGAAGCTGTCCTGGGAGAGCCAGGGCACTGGCCACTATGACCTTCCTAGCCCCGTCCCTGCAGGCTCACGCCCAGGACTGAGTGGGAGGGGGAAAGGTGGATGCTGCCCGTTTGGGAGCCCTTTTCCCTCGCTCTGTGCCACCCTGCAGTGCTCCAGGCCTTCTGGTGTGGTGCCTGCTGTGAGCCTCCATGGAGTTCTTAGGGTGCCCTGACCTGGGCCTGCCCACCCCCTCGGGAAGGCCTTGGGTCTGCAGCCTTATGAAAGCGAGAGAGGGGCGGGAGGAGGGGAGTGCTGCTGGGTACCAAAGACAAGAGTATCTGCCTTTTTCTCCCCAGATGGTCCCCGGTCCCCTTTACCCACCAGGACTCCCCCAGTTACATGTCGGCCAGAGACCATCTTTAGCCACCTGTGAAAACTCAGGCTGTACCATGGTGCTGGGCCTGGGCAAGCAGTAAACAATCATACACAACCACACACACACACAACCACACACACACACACACACAGGAGACCGGTAGAGACTTGAATGAGGTGGATGGACAATGGAAACTGTCCAGCTGACCCTCCCTGGGAAGACAGTGTGCTAGATGGCAAAGGGCCGAAGCGTCCTGGGGCAGGGCCGCATGGCAGCCGACCTCAGCCTCTGCTCTCTGAACCCCTGTCCTGTTTCTTTCCTTCCAAAAAGGGCCGAGACGCCACCCGCTCTGAGGGAAGGACCCAGATGTCTATGAGGCAGCTTCTGAGGGGCCCGCAGGGAGTCTGGTCTCCCCAGTGGCTGAGGGGCAGGAAGAGGGAAGGAGACCTGACCCAGGGGCCCTTTCTGTTGTCTCTGTGGCCAGCTTCCCAGTGTGTGTGGAAGGGACCCCGACCCACCTCCCTGAGCCTCTGTGAGGATTAAACACTTCCAGAAAGTACTGCCTTACGTACCAAGGCCTGTGTGTGTGGTGCGTCCTTGTTCTGGAGGGAAAGGGAAGGAGGGGTCCACAGGAGGAGGCTCTTACTCCGCAGGTCCAAGCGGTCGGGAGACAAGGTCCCTGAACCACAGTGGAAGGAGGAAATCACCTCTGGAGTGGAGGCTGGCGCCTTGGCCTGGGAAAGGGCTGCTCTGCCTCGACCTTCTTGCTCTCCCTGATGATGGGAGATGCCCTGCCGTATCCCTCCCTGTCTCCTCACAAGCAGGCCAGCCCCAAATCGAGGAGGATCCCAAGGGAAGTTCTAAGTCACTACAGCCTTGGTCAGGCCCTCCTTTCTGCTTCAGTTTCTCTTTGTGCCAAGATGAGCTTATTCTTGCTCTCTGTAACAATGAAGAGGAGCCGCATGAGTGTTGGGCAGGGGCTGGGCTGCAGGTAGGGTGCCTTTCCCCTTCAGTGTGCTCCCTCGTCCTTACAGCAGGTGGGCCCGATGGACTGCCTCTCCAGCTACGAAATCCTAGTGAAAGAGACTGCAGCGCAGAGATTGCCAAGGAACATCACGAAACTCAGTTCAGAATGTTTGCCTGCAGCCCGAGCTCTGACCTTCTCTGTGGCGCCTCTTGGATTTTCAGTCTTGAGTGCGTCTGTCCTCCAGTCCAGCACTTGGTCGTACTTTGTGAGATATTCTCTCACTCATCCCATCTCCAGGGCACATTTGGCTTTCCCAGTCGGATGGCAGGCTTGCTGGAACGGCTCTCGACAGGCAGGGGGAAAGGGCATTCACAGAGCCAGCTCTGGCCCTGTGCTCACACCCCGGTGCACCAGGCTGCCATCTCCCTCTTGAATCCAGCTTCCGTGCAGCACTGGGGAAGCCACCCTCCCAGTGAGCTGAGGCCTCTCACCATGTTGCTATCCTCACCTCTGTCCCATCGGGGCAGATCACACAGGACTCCGCATGAGACCGGGGACCTTGTAACAGCTGTCCTCAGGATATGATTACAGTCAGCCCTACCCCTAATTCCTCAAAGATGCTTCCAAATCAGCTTCTGCCAAGCTCAATATGCTGTGTCTATACAGAACAAAGACAACAAGGGAAGCCGGGAGATATAGAGGGAGGAGGAAAAAGGGCTTTTTCCCCCCATGCTGAGCAAGTATTTTTTTCCCTCTCATTCATTTATTGAGCACCTACTACATGGCTAGTCAGTATGCTAGAGGTTTTCATCATATGCAGGTTTCAAATGACGAACCACTCAGGAAAGGCCCTTCTGTAATGCCAACAGCTTCCTCATGAATTGAGGGTTTGAGCCACCCAGAATATGTTACCTCCATTTTTCAGATAAGGCTCGCAGCGCCAGTGACACTTGGAGCCGTAGCATCCTGTGACAGGCACGGGATGGTGCTGATGTGGGATATTGCTCAGCCTCTGCCTACTGAATACCAGTCATGCCCTGCACCTGAGACAACCAGAATATCTCCAAGCACTGGCAGATGTCTCCTGGGTTTGGATACCCTCTATGAAAGGTACCCAACTCTCGGCTTTGCAGCCCTTGCAGGTGGCTCCTGGAAGCGCTTCCACCTGCGCTCTGCCCTGTGTATCCAAACAGAGGCTTTGACCCAGAGAGGCTCGGCCGACCTGCCTGAGACTTTTGGGTTCTGGCACAGTACTAAAGGCTCCCACTTTTATCCTAGTTACCTCGCTTAGCTCTGTTAGCTTGTTCTCCCCGGAACAGGTATGTTTATGTGCACACATCTGCCGATTCCACTCCGCTCCCCGTCAGGTTTTCTCTCAATCTGCTCTCCTTCTTTTAGTCTCAGCGATGTCCCGCACGGAAAGCACCTTGGGATGAACCCGTGTGCGCCTGACAACAGCCCCCTCCCAGACCAGGCAGCGCTGCCAGCACGAGACCTCTACACTCATTAGGCCAGTGCGAATCGCCACCTGGCTGTCATCAGCACGTTCTGAGCACACGTCAACAAAGTCCCCTCAGCAGACAGCCCTGCCACGTGCCGGATCACAGAGCGCACTTACCAGCCGGTTGTGGGCCACACTCCTGCCCTCCACCCAAAGGATCCAGCAGCTGTCTGATCAGCCCCATTTCTGCGCCAGCAGCAGGAGGAGATCCGCTGCCAGACGGCTGCCCCGGGCTTGAGTCGAAAAGGCGGCTGTAGCGACGTGAGAATATTCTCAGGCTAAGCAATTACAACATCAGCCCGAGAGCCTCGCGAGGTTAGACCTGAACTTCTCACCACCCCACCCCCCAGGCTTCTGCTGTCCCGCTGAGGAAGCGGAAGTCCCTGTTTCCAGGTCCCAGAAGTACAGCCAGAGCCACAGGTTCCTTCAGGCTTGAGAGTCCGGAGCCGGGGCTCTGAGCACGGAAACCTCATCTGTCTGGCTCTTTGTTGTTGCCATGGTATTTGCTTAATATCTATTTTTAAATGATTGAAGACTTGACAGCAGCTCAATACGGAGAATGGAGCAGACGAATAAACAGGAGGTATCAGGTTCCAGGACTATGCGTGCTGCTTCAACTTTGCTCCCGACCTCTATGACTTACCTAGAAGTCGGAGGGGATCCAGCTGTCTGCTTTTTCATTCCTGAAGGACCAGGCTTCTCCGAAGTCCCTCCTGAGCTAATCCTGTCCTCTGGGCCGGCTTCTCCCTTTGTGATGCATCCCAAGTGGACAGGCTTCCCCTCCCGGGAGGGCCTCCCAACTAGTGGAAGCTGGCCGCAGGCTGCTGTATGCTCAGGGATGGCCCTTGATTAATGGATCCCTTCAAAAGGCTCCTGGAGGAGGAGGAAAGGGGCCTTGAGGCAAGGAGATTTGTCCAACGCCATGCAACAAGTGTGGGGAGGGCTGGAAATCCAGTTAGCGGCTGACATCCTAGTTCATTTTTACTATGCCCTGTGGCTTTTCCGGTGAGCCGGCTGGAAACAAGTGCTCCTCCAGGAAAATGCTTAGAAGTCAGGGCAGTGTCTGCAACCACTAAAAAAGCGATTTCAGGAATAGATACCCAGACCATTGAAGGAGGCTGGGTCCGACCAGCCGCAGAAGCCAGCAATTGCATGGGAGCCCGGGGTGGGGGGTGGGGGGGAGCAGCAAAAGGTAAGAACGGGCAGTGAGCCTTCCCACAGCACTGAGGGGAAGGAACCCAGTGTGAGCCAAGGACCGAGCCTCTGCCCCTCACTCCCTGCTGGCAGCTTTGGCTTCCTGGCTCCAGCCTCTTCCTGAAATGTCTTGGAGCCTGCGGGGGGAGAGACTGGATAGGGAAAGGTAGTTCGCTGCAGTGTTTGGAACCATATTCGTGTGTTCAGCCCTGTGGGCACAGGAAGAGTGTGGAAGGCATTGGCTTTAAGGTGGCATGGCTACGTGCCACTTGCTGTGACCTTAGCAGGATTCGAGGTGCAGAGAGGACAGGCTGTATAGGTGGAGTCTCGACTCGGCCCCTGGACCTCTCACGACCTGCCGAGCTACTTCACGTTGCCCAACTTGGTTTACTCCTGCATCAAAAGGGTAAAGATCTCAGATGCCTCATCTGAAGCCGGGGGAGTGCCCAGCTCGGGGACGGGCACACAGGAAGGACGAGCACGGTGGAGGCTCTGAGCTGCGTTAGAGCCAGTTCTTGGAACATGCGCCCCTGAATCTCCCTTCCTGCATACCTGCCATTTTCATGGTGAGTAGTTGGCACACAAGCTAATTGCTGCTCACCTGGAGAAAGTTTCACTGGCCAAGCGCCAGGGATTTAGCTCAGTGGTTCCGGTGCCTGCCTTGCAAGCTCAAGGTCCCTAGTTAGATCCCCGATAACCACATACAACAATGCTGAGTGAGCGTGTGACTCATGCCCACTAACAATCAGTACCATGTACCACAGTGTGGGGTGTGGTGGCTCATGCCTGTCATCCCAGTACTTGGGAGGCAGAGGCAGGAGGACTGCCGAGTTGGAGGCTGGGTTCGGGACCAGACTGAACTACAAAGCAAGACCCTATCTCAAAAAAAAAAAGTTTCAATGGCTAGATTTCAAAAGAAAGGTAGAGAAAACTAGCCAGAATGCCCTTTTGTGACCCCCGCTGCTTACCAGGGACCTGTGCACTCAAACCTCAGGAAGCACTGTAGCATTAGCTGGTTGTACAAAAGTCTCACGTCTTGACTAATAGATACATTTTGGGAGGAATACATCATTTCAATTTGTTGAAGAACCCTGTGAATAGAAAACATAAAAAAGGACTAAACCAGGGCTGGGGGTGCAGCTTAGTGCCAGGGCTTTGCCTACCATGTTCGAGGCTCAGAGTTCAATATCCAGCACCACAAAACAATGTAAACTAAAGAAACAGAATTTCCAAAGAAACCTGCCCACCCCTCACCTGGCCCCTGGGCTTCCTAAGTCTGACTTTTAGCCCTCATTTTAAACTCCAAACCCTCCCAGGCTTTCCTTCAGCCTCTTCTACTAGTGACTCAGCCTGGCTGTCCCCAAGCAGCAGAGCCCCTGCAGAGCGCCGGGGGCTGAGGCTCCTTAGAGAAGACTACACAGCTGGAGGTACCGTGGGGAAAGGCTGCCACCTCGTGGCCAGTTGGCAGTAGTGTCCTTGCCCTCTGAGACGGGCTATCCTAACCATTGCAGGAGCTCTGGAGCAGCCATAGAAGGTCCACATCCGAGTCACAGTGCATCTGTGCAGGAAACTTCATGAACCCTGAAATTTGAACGTCATATAATTTTCATGTATCACAAAGTCTTATTCTGTTAATATTTTTCAATTATTTTTAAATGAGGACAAGGAGTTGGGGGTATAGCTCAGTAGCAGAGCATGTGCTTAGTTTGCACAAGGCCCTAGGTTTGATTCCAAGAACCATGAATAAATTGATAAATACTATTCTTTTCTTTCTTTCTTTCTTTTTTTTTTTTTTTTTTGACAGCATCTCACTTTATAGTTCAGGCTAGTCCTGAACTCAGCCTCAAACACAGCAATCCTTCTGCCTCTACTTCCCAAGTCCTGGGATTACAGGTGTGAGCCACCATGCCCAGCATTGTGATATGTGGTACTGATTGCTGGTGGGCATGAGTCACCACGCTTACTTGGCATTGTTGTATGTGGTTACCGGGAATCTAACTATGGACCTTGCACTTGCAAGACAGGTGTCAGAACCACTGAGATAAATCCTCAGCCCAATAAATGCCATTCTTAGATAACTGTTTGGGCCCAACAGGTGGCAGGTTCGACTAGGACCAGACCTCCAGCCTAGGACACCTGTCTTCTGTGCCTTGGCTCCCAAAACTAAGCACCAGAGTCACACCTAGCATCTTTGTCATGGTTCTGTCAAGGAGAAGCCCCTGGTGCCCCTCCCCCAACAGAAATTTGGGAGCTGTCATTAGTTTTCACACGTGTAAGTTTACAGACAGATTCCCTTGGTGATCTGTACTAAGGAGCATACAAAAGCCACACCCACCCCCACCCCGGTCCTGGGAAATTGAACCCAGGGGTGGCTGTACCACTGAGCTTCATCTCCAGTCCTTTACTTTTATTTTGAGGCAATGTCTTGCTAGGTTGCCCAGGTGGGACTCAGACTTTCGATCTTCTTGCCTCATTCTCCCTGAACGGTGGGATTACAGGTGTTTGTCACTTCTAGAGCCTAGAGTCTTAATTCACTTAACCGTTCATTCATTTATTCTAACAAACTCACTTACTGAGAACTTGCTGTGTCCCAGGCACTGTGATGAGACAAATGGTTTCAGCCCCCAAGATGCTCGTCACCTGGTTGGGAAGAAGGATGAGGGAGCAAAGTGTTCTGATGGGAGGCCCAGGGGATGTGGGAGCCCAGAGGAGGTGCTTAGCCTCGAGTGGCCGTCAGGGAAGCCTCCCTGGAGGAGGACAGCAGCTCCAGTTGGAGCCCTAGCAGTGCATGAGGGAGACGAGGCCAAGGACGGGCCCTAAGCCTAGACAGAGTCCTTCTAGGAGAACTACAAGGATCAGGCTATCAAAAATGGGGTGAACTCTCTGATGTATTAGTTGTGCCCAGGACCTCCACCAGTTGACTGCACGCAGCTTAGGGCGTGCAGTGATTGGCCATCATTGAGCCTCTAGGAAGCCGCCAATAATACTTGATTGCTCCACAGGCTGTAAAGGACCCCTGGTGGAGAGCAGCCAGAGGAGAGGAGAAGGAAGCGTGGGCCTGAACCCTGTGTTCCAGGTGCCACTTGGAAAGGGCAGGAGGGGCCTGCACAGAGCTCTGACAAAGGTGTAGCTCCAAGGGAGCACGGAAAAAGAAGAGCCATACCAGGCAGCAGAAATGGCACAGAGAGCCAGGCATGGCGGTGACTCACACCTGTAATCCCGGTACTTAGGAGGCAGAGGCAGGAGGATTGCTGTGAGTTTGAGGCTGGCCTGGGCTACATAGTGAGTTCAGGATCAGCCTGAACTACAATGCAAGACCCTGTCTCAAAAAACTTGAAGAAGAAGAGGAGGAGGAGGAGGAGGAGGAGGAAATAGAAATGACATAAACAAAGTTAGCAAGGAGGAAGGAAGCAGGCACAGCCTGTCTGAGGAGCCCCAGGAGGAAGCATCTCTCGTGTGGTCCCTTGTTCTTGTGAGTCTCACAACCCTGACAGGCAGGTTTTACTTTATTTTTCTTAGCTCCACCAATTAAAAACCATGTGGCCTTAGGGACTGACTTAATCTCCATCTGCCTTACTTTCCTCATCTGTGTCTACCTTATAAGGTTGTTATGAGGACTGAATAATTTAAAAAGCTTAAAATTGTGCTGGTGCTGGGGTTGGCTTCAAGGTCTTGCCGCCGGTGAAGTCCCTCGGGGCCCTCATTTGATTTAGTGCTCTGCTGTTGCATCATACAAATCTTAATAATTTTGGAACAAGGAGCCCTATGCTTTCATTTTGCACAAATTATGTAGCCAGCCCTGCCCTGGCCCAGTGTGTGTTTTAAAATAGTACGTTTTATCATTTCTTTAGAGTCAAGAATAACAAATCTGATTCATTCTGGAAATAAGGAAACTGAAGCTGGATAGTTTACATGACTTACAAGAAATCACACGGAATTAGGGCTAGAGGTGGAGTTGAAAACGTTAGATGCAGAAGAGAAGGTAAGAGGGTGACCTGCTTGTCCCCATCCGTGTCCTCAAAAGATGACAGAAGGAGGGGAGGCAGGCAGGGCCTTTGAAGGAGCGCAGAGAGGGAGGCTTTAGGAAAGAGCATGAACAGTTGTAGAGGGAGGAGGAAAGCTGGCTATTTTGGGAGGCCAAGAAAAGATTCTCAGAGTAAAACATAGTGGCGAAGCCATGGAAACAAGGACTGGGAAAGTCTCTTGGATCTTGGCCACAAAAAAAAAGGTTAGAGATGTGCTCAGAGAAATGCATTTCAGTAGTATTTGGGCTGGAAGCCAGGTTTAGAGGAGGAGAGAGCCCCAGTGAAGGCCACAGGTCATTATTTAAGAAGCTGTGCTGTGCGTCATGGTGCACGCCTATGATCCCAGCAAACTCAGGAGGCTGAGGTGAGAGAATTGCAACTTCAAGGCCAGCATGAGCAATTTAGCCAGATCCTATCTTTTAAAAAATAGGTAGGAGGGCCGGGGAGTTAGCTCAGTGGTTCCGGCGCCTGTCTTGCAAGAGCAAGGGCCCGGGTTCGATTCCCCAGTAACCACATACCTATACTGGGTGTGGAGACTCACGCCCAGAAGCAATCAGTACCGCATACCACAGTGCCGGGCGTGGTGGCTCACGCCTGTAATCCCAGCACTTGGGAGGCAGAGGCAGCAGGATTGCTATGATGTGAGTTTGAGGCTGAGCTCAGGGCCAGCCTGAACCACAAAAGTGAGACCCTGTCTCAAAAAAAAAAACCTAAAAAAAAAATAAATAAATAAATAAAAATAAATAAAAAATAGGTAGGAGGGCAGGGAGTTAGCTCCATGGTTCTGGCGCATGTCTTGCAAGCAAAGGTCCTGAGTTCAATCCCCAGTACCAAAAATAGATACACAGATAGATATCTAGATAAACAAATATCTAGATAGACAGATATCTAGATAGATAGATAGACAGATATCTAGATAGATAGAACAGATATCTAGATAGATAGATAGACAGACAGACAGACAGATAGAGGGCTGGGGATGTGGCTTCAAATCTCAGTACATGTACTCGCACATGCACACACATACACCAGGATAGGGAAACAGGAAAAAAAAAAGGGAAGGAAAGGGAAAAAGGGAGCTTTTTAAAGGGGTTAGGAGGACAAGCAGAACCTTATCTGATGGGGATATAAAGGAAAGATTGCCAGAGGCAGTACTTTAGCCAAAGGGAGGAGTGTCTTTTTCCCTGGTCTGGGGGCGGGGGTGGAGTTGTGATGCTAAAGGAAATGAGGGCTACTGTTCTTTAAGGTTGTCTCCTTGGATGCTCCACGGAGTTCTCAAAGTAGGTATCTAAGGGCACTGCAGTGACTGGTGGAATAAGACTAGCTGGTTCAAGTACTACCTGTGGTGAGGCAAAGCAAGTAAGTTAGTCCTCCAGTGTCTCCATTTTCTTATCCAGAAAATGGGAACAGACATAGTTGTTGTCACTATTAACTCAGTAGTGTCCGACGCATAACACATGTCCAGGACAGGATAATTATTATTAACAAATGCAACTGGCCCCTAACTTGCTCCTATGTGCCAATATTGGTCAACTCCCTGAAGGGTCCCATGTTTGCTGCTTAACTAAAGAGTTTTTCAGGAAGTGAGGTCATAAAAGATGAAAGCCAATTTGGAAGGGGCACCGCACCTGCCTCAAGGAATTTGTCACACAGTAAATACGAGCAGACGTAATAAATATCTATGAGCTTGCCCTATGTAACCAGCACCCCTGTGGATCCTGGCTGAGGCTACTGCTACACACATCCCCACCCCCGAGTCATCAGCTGTCATCTGTCTCCTTTCTTTTGGATTAGGTCCCTTTATAGGGCTCATCCTATACGCTGTGAGAATTGGAGAATGTTTTACAAATAATACCAAATGCCTCAGCAGCGAGAACGTGGTATGAAGTGTGCAAGGTGCTTCTCCCTCACAATGGCAATCAGGGCTGGAGCAGATCCAGCCGGCCCTGCCACCCCAAGGTTGTGGGTCATTGTGGAATTGTTCACAAAAATTCCCATGGCCTTGGGTGTTGTCCAGGCCAAGGGCAGAGATCACAGCACAATCTCTCAAGCGACCAAAGGGAAGGCTGTTGCTTGGGATGGCCTGGAGCACTTTTGGTAGTTCTCCAAGGCAGCTAGCACTCATTAAATCTGCCTTCCCCTCCAGCAAAAAGCCAGCTATATAGAACACCATATAGAGAGCTCTAAGAATAGGATGGCCCTCTAAAAATACAGTCCACGTGGCCAGCAGAAGAATGTACAGGACGAAGACGTCTTTTGACTCTCAAATCTCGGTGGTTGGAACAAATGAAAAATACTTTCCCCAAAGTGGCATGCGGAGAGGAAATGAGAAATAGCCCAAGAGAGCATCCTCGTGTGTCATTCCCCGACCCGAGCTGCCTTTCAGGGGCTGGATAGACATCACAACCACCAAGGCATGACCGAAAGCTTCAAAGCAGGGAAGATGAGCTCAGTAGACATCCTGCCTCATTCATTAACACCGGGCTGGACAAGCCCCAGAGCCCTGACATTTACCATGACAGGAATTTCAAACTCTCATCTTCCATGTTAAATATTTGATTGATTAATTGGCTTCCTTCTTGTGTGTGTAGAGAGTGGAGCCATGTTCTGTGGGAGGCCAAAGTGTGGAGCGCTGAGACCTCTCAGAACATGGTCAGGTCCTGTGCTACATCCCATCATTTCTGGGAAGGAGAAATTTATATGTGGGTCTACTTATGAGTTTGTGACAATTCTCTGTAATGTGTAGGGTCTGGAGCGGTGGGATTATAGGAGGTCTTTGCTTTCTACTTTAACTTTCTGTGTTGTCTGAAATGTAGAATGCTGTATTAATTTGAGTAAATGTTACGTATTTACTCGGTGTTACTTGTATGATCAGAAGAACAGCCATCTTATTTGGAAATTCCTTTTTTTTTTTTTTTAATTTTCAAGTGGGCAAACATGGGTTTCCAGCTTCCTGCCTTCACCTAGAGAGAGAAAGCACCATGAGGTGTAGCAGAGAGATAGTTGAAGTTCCTCAAATAGTTATAGGAAGAACAGGCTTTGGCTGCTCCAAAATATTTCTGTCTTGCTCCCTAATCGTCAAAGGGCAAACCCTGTTGACCTATCCTGTCTCTTGTCTGACTAGCCCTTCGTTCTCCTTGTAGATGTGCCCTGTACTGAGAAGCTGTCCCTTTCCTTCCCAAATTGAGCTTCCTGTGTGCTTCCAGGGCACATTATCCCAGAACTACACTGTGATTTGGTCAGCTCCGCTTGACTGATGGCACAGAAAATGTTTTATTCATCTGGCTGACCCTTGAACCTCAGGAAAGTGCGTGGCATGATCACTACATATTTACTGAATAACTCTTTATTCGAAGGCCTTGTATAGTGAGAGAAATGGCAGGATACAAATATGAAAACGCTTTTAAGAATTGTACAACTGGGATTGTAAAGTGCAGTGGCATGCTCCCCCAATCTCAGCTGCTCAGAACTGAGGCAGGAGGCTCTCAATTAGGAGGCTAGCCCTGGCAACTTAGTGAAACCCTCTCTCAAAATAAAAAAAATCCAAAGAACCAGGGGTATAGCTCAGTGACAGTACACTAACTTAGCATGCAGGAGGCACTGGGTTCAGTCCCCAGCACTAAAAACAAATAGAAACCCTCCAAAAATTGACAGGCAGGGGTGGTATAGTGCGCACCTGTAATCTCATCCCTCTTGACTGAAGCAGGAGGATCTCAAACTCAAGCTGTTCCTGGACAGCTTAGATACTTAGTGAAACTTTGTGTCAAAGTTAAAATATGAAAAATAAAAAAGACTGAGAATGAAATTGTATGCAAAGATCTGGGTTTGATCACCAGTCCTCCTCCCAATCTTAAAACTGGTATGTATCCGGGCTAGGGATTTAGCTCAGTGGTTCCGGCGCCTGTCTTGCAGGCGCAAGGACCTGGGTTCGATTCCCCGGTAACCACATACTATACTGGTTGTGGAGACTCACCCCAGCAGCAACCAGTACCACATACCACAGTGCCAGGCTTGGTGGCTCACGCCTGTCATCCCAGCACTCGGGAGGCAGAGGCAGGAGGATTGCTGTGATGTGAGTTTGAGGCTGAGCTCGGAGCCAGCCTGAACCACAAAGTGAGACCCTGTCTCAAAAAACCTAAAAAAAAAAAAATCACCTGGTATGTATCCAATAATTAAATAAAAGACCAAATATTATTTTAAGTATTATTTAAGTATATTTAAGTATTTATTTTTGTTTTGTTTTGTTTTGGAGACAGGGTCTCACTTTGTAGTTCAGGCTGGCCCTGAGCTCACTATATAGCCCCGGCAAGCCTCAAACTCACAGCAATCCTCCTGCCTCTGCTTCCTGAGTGCTAGGATTATAGGCGTGAGCCACCATGCCCAGCATTGTAGTGTGTGGTATTAGGGATAGAACATGGGACCTTGTGCTTGTCAGGCAGACGCCAGAACCACTGTGCTAAATTCCTGGCCCCAGAATTCTCATATTAGAATGCTAATATGGAGTTACAACGATTCAAGTGCTTATGACTTTTATTAGAATTTGACTCATGCTCTTTGTTCTGTCCTCTGCAGTTGCTTTAGGAATACCTCCATTTACTCTTAATTGATGTTTGTGAAATACCTTGTCTTTGCTGAAAGGCTCCAAGTGTTAAGTTTTATTATTGTGTTTCATTGCTTATTACTAAAGCAATGCCAACAAGATTACACAACAGCTTGGATCAGGAAGTGAAACAAGGGCCACGATCCCATGGAAGCTACAGGGGACAGGGATCTGGGATGGCAAAATGTTAATTACCCAAGACGGAATGTGGGCTGGAGTCCAGTGCTGTGCTCTTGGAGATCCTTCTGGTCCCAGAGGCTTGGGACTGGCATTCTGGCAGTGGGTCTTAAGCGTCCTGCTCTCCTCAGCTGAAATGTCCATTCACTTCCATGAAAGCTGCCACAAAGAACTCAGTGGCTACAAGCCAGGAGGACACGGCTTGCTCAGCATCAGCTACCTTGGAAGCTTTCCAGGAGCTGAAGGGTTGTTCCAACAGCGTGTCATCAATTATTTACTTCTAAGCCTATTTATTTATTTATCTCTTTCTAGATTCTATTTCTCCATGTTTCCTGCTCTCGAGGGCTCTAAGGAACAAGCAAGATCGATGTTCAGGGTCTGGAGGCAGGAGGGTGGTGCTTGGCACCCAAAGATGGTAAAAATCCATTTACAAAGCTGAGAAAACAAACGTAGCTATAGATTTGCTTCTTGTCAGGAAATGTCAAGATTGTTTAATTTAGGATGGGGAGGAACGGACACCGGGGAAGAAGATGTAGTGTGGATTCCTTAAGAAAGGTTTTTAAAATGAGGGGTTGACTGACAAGGATTCTGAGCCAAATACAGGCACTAAAGCATAACGAGAGTACTGAAGGCTCTGGAATCAGACAAACACAGGAGCCAGGGCAGGGCGCGCAGTGCCTTCTATCTGGATGACCTTGAGCAGGCTTCCTAACATCTCTCGAGCTTTTACCTATAAAAATTAGTATATAGGTCACAGGTTTTACCAGATAATCTCTGTAAAGAACTCATACAGTACTTGATACAAGAAGACGCATAATAAATACATCACTGGTCCTTAGCACTATCATATACTGGCCAAAGAGAGTTGCCCCCCAACTCCCTTTTAAACAATTAACGGTGGCACAGAGTCCGGATCTGACGGATGCACCTATGTGTCCAATAAGGTACCAGGAAAGAACTCGGTAGGAGTTAAGACCAATAGCGTTAGCCCTTCTTGTTGGCCGGGCTGTCTCGCCGTTCCGCCAATGGTTTGAGGATTTGACTCGGGAGCGACATCCTGACAGTCCAATGACGCGCAACCAGCCCACACTCAGCACTTCGCAGGAGATAAATCAAGCAGCCGGCACGTATAGATTCCGTTATTAGGCAGTGGTGCTTGGAGAGAGGCGCTTAGGGAAAATACCTTGGAGTGGCACGGATGAGCTAAAAAAAAAAAAAAAGAAAGAAAGAAAGAAAAGAAAAAAGATGATGGTTATGCCAAACGAGCTCAGCCGCCATCATGCTCCAGTTTCCCCTGCGCCTCTCTGGGTCTGCAACCGAGGAAGCGGCCTGTGGGATGCTGAGGGGGTGTGTCCCCGCATGATTGGCGCAGGCCGCACATCCAATCCTAACTCGTCAAACGGGAAGCATTTAGCCAATGAGGGACGACGGCAGCGGCGCGGAATTGGAGGGGCGGAACAGCAGCTTGACGAGCACAAGAGCCAGCCAGTGAGAACTGGAGGCATCCTCCCTGCGGCCAATGGAGTGGGACTCTGGGTGGACCCTCAAGTGTTTGTGTTGTGGTTTTGGGGGAGGGAGGCGGAGGGGAAAGTTTGTTTATTTTGTTTTTAGTTTCTGGGGTCCCCGTGCTTCTGGAAGGTGAAGCGGGAGGGAGTGACCCCCCGCGCCCCTCAGTCCCCCTGCGACGTGGCCTCTATAGCCTGCAGAAAAGCGGGGACCGCGCACATCGCCTCGCCTCACAGGAACACCACGTACTCGGAGCCGGCGCGGTTCGGCGGTGAGTGAGGACCGAGGCCGAGCCGTCCTTCCCCTCCCCCGCGCACTGTCCTGCCGGAGTGGGGCAGCCTGGGGTGGGCGAGTACGTCCGCGGGGGCGCGCGGCGCGGCTCGCTTAGGTGCGGCGTGTGCGCGTCCTTGCGCGTGAGCGCGCGCGGCGGGAGCGGGCCGGGCGGGAGGTGGGGGGAGGCGTGAGCGCGCGGGCAGTCGGTGTGAGGCGAGAGGCCGCAAGGGACGTGGGGCGACGTATGGCGCGCGTGCCGGGGCGCCGCGAGTGCCCGAGCGGGCACAGACGGGCGGGCACGCGCGGTCTCGCGTCACGCGCCGGCAGGTGTGAGCCCGGCGGGCTTCCGGGAGGGCGGGGGAGAGGGCCTCGGAGCTGGGCGTTGCGGCGCAGGGATGAGGCCCACGGGGTAGCATCCGCCTCTGACTGGCGGCGGCCGGTAACCCACATCAGGCCTGGGGGCCTCGCGCCCTTGCCTGGTTTGCAGGACCTGCGTGATGGAGCGAATGCATTCTTTCCCCGGCCGAACCCGGCCTGAGACTCCGCGCTCCTCCTCGGATCCCTGCGGGTGCGGCCGCTGGGAAAGGCAGTTCTGACTTTGAACGTGGAAGTGAGGGGCTGGAGGAATGACAGCGCTAGAAGCTGCCGGGGAAGTGTTTACCACCTTCCCTTGATCTGCTGCCCTTTAGATTCAATTAGCGGGTTTATAACCCCACAGAGGCCAAATACCTGATCCAGCAGAATATGCTCCGGTGATTAACAACACTCAGGAAAGGGCTGTATATCCTCCAAACCTCAAGGACCAGCTTCCTTCATTCTTTGGACGTAGGTTACCAGTCTGGGATGTTTAGCCCTTTTATCTTTTATTTATTTTGTTGCTTTATCTTTATCTTTTAGCTATTTTGTTGCTTCTGACTTAACAGTGAATAAAACAAACGCAAGAGTCAGTGAATAAAACATCGTTAGTGTCCATAAGCATATAGAAGGTGTATAGAAGTCATACCTCTCAGTATGTCGTGTAAGTTTCGTAATAGACGTTATTTCTCCGTTGTGGGAGAGTTCAGTAGTATATATTTTTAATTGACTTGAAGCGTAGGTGATCTTGGCCTTCAAACTGTAGATGAACTTGTAGTGTTGTGTAAGTGGTTGTTAAACAGCAGAGCTTGCAGCATTGTGTTGCACCCCGAGGGTGTGAGGTACTGCTATGAGTGGATGGTGGGAGAGGTACTAAAGACGCACGTTCCATTCCGACTCTTAGGCTCCTTCACTGGTAACTAAAACACAGATAAGACTGGCTCGTCCTGTTTGGGGGATACAGTGATGATAAAAACGATGTCTATATTTCCTTAATTCTTGACACTTTTAAAGTTCTTGTCCCAAACATTATTCAACATGGTGTTGTTTCTGGTAGGATTTAACTTTCCAAGTCGCTTGTTCTTTGTGATGCTCTTGAAAAAAGAATGTTTTTCTCTTTCAAGTAGAAGTGCTAAAAATTTATATTCAGAACAGTATCGTTTCTTGAAGCAGCAGTGATACTGTTCAGCTAAAATTCATGCTTTCTGCATCACAAGCTCTTTAACTCTTTTCCTTATCCTTACTTCAAGTCTATAGGGTTGGTATCTTACTCTTCCAGGGATTAGAGAAAAGACTTTTTAAGAGCCACACACCTATTAAGTTCAGAGGCATAGGTTTAGTCTCAAGTGTGTTTTCAGTGCCTGCATTTGCATCTAAGCTCTGATTATATTTTCTATTTGATTTTTAAAAATCATTTTATTATCCTGTAGTTGGCGATAGCTTTGCTTAGCGAGAGAGAGATCTGAAATTGCTGAAAAGGCCACAATCCTCATCCCTTCTGACTGGCCTGTGCGCCCTTATGGCTAAGCTGGACTAGATTAAAGCTAAACTATGCTGAGCTTGCTAAATCGTGCAAGAGTTGCACCTTGGTTATCCAGATTGGGATCAGCGCTTGCACCTGTTATTCTTCCCATGCCTCAACCTGATTTCTTCCTCCTTTCTCCACCCAGCATGACACTTCTAGAGGCCTTGTATACATTCCAGCTCAGCTGCCTGCTTACCCTTTGACATTTACAGCCTTTTGACCAATGTCAACTGCCTCTAGTGTTTCGCCCCTGCAGATTGTCCCCACGCTGATCTTGAAACAGTACTTTATGTTTTCTGTCCTTCCCCAAATCTACCAGACACTTCAGTTTAAAAACTTTGAGTGGTATTTCATCGCCTAGAGAGTTTTAAACTCTTTGGCCTGTTATGTAACCCTCTCCATACTAACCCTTTCCAATATAAATAGAAAGCAAGCCACAAATGTTAGCCACATCTGTAATTTAAAATTTTCTAGTAGCCACATTAGAAAGGTAAAAAAAGGGATGAAATTGATTTTTATGACATTTTATTCACTATATCCAAAGTATTAGTTAAATATAGAGTCAGTAAAATTATTACAGAGATATTTTTTGTCTCTTTTCCCCTATATTAAGTCTTTGAGATGTGGCATGTATTTTTCGCTTATATATGTCTCAATTCAATCTAACCACTTTTCGAGTGTCAGTAGCCATGTGTGGTTGGTGGCTGCCTTGTTGAGCAGCACAGCTGTACACCATGTCCTCAGCCTCGCTGAAGGATCAGACCTGAGTAATTCCAGCCACTGGCCTCAGGGTGATTGGGTTCCCTTCACTCAGAACCACTTCCTTATCCAAACAGGCCACCATCCTCGCTGAAAAACTCAGAATGACTCTTTTTTTGGGGGGGGTTTTTTTTTTTTTTTTTAGGTTTTTTGAGACAGGGTCTCACTTTGTGGTTCAGGCTGGACCTGAGCTCAGCCTCCAACTCACATCACAGCAATCCTCCTGCCTCTGCCTCCCGAGTGCTGGGATTACAGGCGTGAGCCACCACGCCTGGCACTGTGGTATGTGGTACTGGTTGCTGCTGGGTGTGGGTCTCCACACCCAGTATTGTTATGTGGTTACTGGGGAATCGAACCCGGGCCCTTGTGCTTGCAAGACAGGCTCTGGAACCACTGAGCTAACTCCCCGGCCCCTCAGAATGACTCTTAAGTCCATCCCTAAACTTTAGTTTGCACCATCTTGTCTAAAATCTTCTAACATTATTTACAGTATCACTTTTTCTCACAGGATAATTACAATATTTCTGTCAGTTTATAGTATAATCAAAGAGAAGTCATAGACATGACCAGTAAGATTTGGCATCTGATGAATTAGGACAAATGCCAACCATAGAGAAGCTCACCACTCTGATCAGCCCATTCCTACTAACAGCTGATTGTCCTGTACTATACATTGGTGGCTGCTTAAGATTTCGTTTTTTCGGGCTGGGGAGTTAGCTCAGTGGTGGGATTATAGGCGTAAATTATAGGCGTAAATTACCATGCCCAGCACTGTAGGATGTGGTACTGATTACTGCTGGGCGTCAGTCTCCACGCCCAGTACTGTATGTGGTTACTGAGGATCGAACCCAGGTTCTTGTGCTTGCAAGACAGGTGCCAGAACCACTGAGCTAAACCCTCGGCCCAATATGATTTATTTTCTTTTGTGGTTTTTACACTGGATCTGAAAACAGCTTGCAAAGTAGAACTCCAGAGTAGTTCATAATTCTTAGCATTCATGCATTATTTTAAAGTCAGAGCAGAATTGAGAATTCTCTGAAGGAGGAGTCAAAAGTCCTGGGTTTGTTTGTCGCACTGCCATCAGTACCCACTATAGTCTCAGGACAAGAGCGATCGATAACCTGAAAGCTATGGTGAAAAAAATTACAACCCTTTAATGTAGAGGGGAAGCCTAGCAAGATTTCATTTCTCTCTGTTCCCTTGTACAGTACTTTACTCATTTCTAGCATAGTTTACATTCATATTCCAAGATTTTTCTCACTGGATCGTTTTGTAAGAGCAAGAGTATTTTATTCACCTCGAAGCACACATCTACCTGCCATACTATACATTGCAAATACTTAATGAAAATCGAAAATAAATAACTTAGCTGTGTACAGCTCTAGTTTTTCTTTTACATGTAGAAAATTCTGTGTCTCAGAATTGTTGAAACTCTACTGAGAACAGTCTTTTAAAACTACAGACCTCTGTGTGTTATAGATCAAAATAAAATGTTTACTTAAGAAACAAGTATTAATATATTTCTATCCTAATTAAAAGTGTTAACAAGACCCCCAAACTCTGCCATTGCTTCCTCTGGAAATAAATCCCACAAGAGTATGAACCTGAATTCTTGGTCTTGTCTTTTTTTTTTTTTTTTAGGTTTTTTGAGATAGGCTCTCACTTCGTAGTTCAGACTGGTCCTGAACTCAGCAGTTTTTCTGCAGTCCTCTGCCTCCCAAGTGCTGGGATAACAGGCATGAGCCACCATGCCCAGTAGTTCTTTTTCTGTGAAGTCTCTGCTACTGTCCCCTGCTGCATTTCCTGTCACTCTCTCCTTGGCTGCCTGTCCTCTGTGCTGATCCTTTTTGAGCTCCTGAAATACATGCTCCTCCTGCCCAGGGAACTGGCCTGCACATGCTGTTCCTGCGGCTGGAAGGCCCGTCCATACCTTCTGTAGCTGATACCTCTTCAGTCCTCCGAGCTCAGTTTATATGTTACTTTAATGACTTCCGAATCACCTCTACCCTAGATTGGCACATACACCGGCTGTTGGTTTGTTTGCCCTACTGGGATTGAACTCAGCTACATTTCCAGCTTTGGTTTATAGTTTTTAGTTTTGAGGCAGTGTTTTGCCAAGTTGCTAAGTTGTCCAGCCTCAGCTGGAATTTGGGACCTTCCTGCTTCTGTACTTAATACAGCAGTAATGAAATAAACATTTGTTTTGTGTGTCGTGTTCCACCTTCAAGAAAAGAGCTACAGGAATAAAAATACTTGGCACATTCATATCACTTACATCTAATACTGAAAATAGTAGATTCTCAAGTGTTTTTCAAAGGAAGTTAGAAAAGGTAGCATCAGGAGAAGATTTTAAAAATCTGAAACTGAGGGTGTAGCTCAGTATAGAGTACAGTATGTGTTCGGTGTGTGTATGGCCCTGGGTTTGATGTCTAGCACATACATTCATGTAGTCATGTATTCTACATAATGTTAGATATGCTAATAGTCAAATACTGGAGGGATTTTCCTTTTTAAATTGCCTCTAGATTTTGATTTTCTTTATTATCAGTAGCTTTATGGGATATAATATATTTCTGTACAGTTATATATTTATTTTTTTCTCTTAGCTTTCTTTTGTGTAGGGGAAACTGAGGATTGGACCTAAAGCCTCACTTACGCTAGACAAGCACTTTGCCAGAGGGCCCTGTATTCTTTCATAGTTTCTACTTGTAATAAATAGGTAAACATCTTAAAATTACAGAAAAAAATGTTGTAATTAAAATTTTTGGTTTGAAAGTTTTACTTAGTTATTGTAGGAGTTAATGAAAATCCTGTCAAACCTTCCTAGTAGAAACAGAATTATTTATTAGAGTCATTCCTTTCAAAACTT